>JBBPBX010007113.1:31388-66202 GCA_038048925.1 Garcialebias charrua | reverse complement strand
GCCTGGCTGCGGTTATTGTTCTGCTGGCTAGCAGACGCAAACAACGAGAGGATGCGGGGCCTGTCTCTTTGAAAAACCATCCAGGAACTAAGCCAAAAAAATAAAAAATAACTCGTAGCATACAGTATATGGCTTATTTAAACGCTAGAATAACCTAACCTGCAGTGTTTTACTTGCCTCAAATTATCTGCCTCAGCAGCACACAGACCCGTTTTAGCTCGTTGTTAGCTTAGCTTTTAGCAACAGCAGGTTTTGTTCATTCATGTGAACAGAGCTAAAACAGCTAGCAAATAAAGAAAACAGAACCGACCTTCAACTTCCAACTGAATGTCCAGTCGTCGTCCAGAGTCAGACCAGTCGACGTCTAATAAAAAGCAAGTTTTACGAGCGCTGAATACAACAGCTTCTTGTCCAACAGATAACAGGAAATAGCTACATTTGAACGAAGCGCGCGAAGCGTTGATTGGTTGGATATGATGACATGCTACTTCCCTCGATAAACAAGAGTGGCGTTGATTGGTTAGGACAAAGTTCACATGCAACCTGATAAACAAGAGTGGCGTTGATTGGTTAGGACAAAGTTCACATGCAACCTGATAAGCAAGAGTGGCGTTGATTGGGTGGGACGTAAATACCCTGATGCATGCTCAATAATAATAATAACAATATTATATATATATATATATATATATATATATATATATATATATATATATATATATATATATACACAATATAAAAAAACAGCTCGAGCTGTTTCAAAAAACTGACAAAACGTTTAAAACAGAAAAATAAACCAGTGTGAAAATACTTTGTGTAAAGAAACTGGCATGGCAAAGGGAACGTTTGTTGAACGTTCTAAGAACGTTAGGTTAGAACGTTATATCTAGGTTTGTTCAAACGTTAGTCAAAACCTTCAAAGAACGTTCTAAGAACGTTAGGTTAGAACGTTATATCTAGGTTTGTTCAAACGTTAGTCAAAACCTTCAAAGAACGTTCTAAGAACGTTAGGTTAGAACGTTATATCTAGGTTTGTTCAAACGTTAGTCAAAACCTTCAAAGAACGTTCTAAGAACGTTGTGATCTAACAGAACCATGTAAGAACCATATCAGAACGTTAGTTAACGTTCTCTGTTACTTGGGATATTTCTCCTGCTTTCAGAGTGTAATTATACATATTATATAGAGTGTAATTATACATAATTATATTGCGCTGGTATTGCTCCAAAATGAGTCACTAACACGCACTGGTATACAAGCTATCCCCGTCATGACGCGCTAACACTCACCGGCTACAGAAAGCTTGACGGGCGTAGCAACAGTAACTAAGGGGGCGGGGCTTCTGCGAAAGGTCAATTGTTTGTGATGCATCCCACCACAGCTGTATCATCTGCAAACTTTACTGTGGAGCCTCGAGGGCTCATTTACGAAAGCAAACTGCTACAAACTAAAGCATGATGAACAGCAATGATACAAAATACAAATACATTAAACAATAAACAAAAGAAAAAGTAGCAAAAACTAGCAAAAACGTATGTGTGTGTGTGTTAGCTTCCAATTTACATATGTTGATGCGTGTCAGTGGATCAGCCTGTATAACTTCTCTCGCTCTCACAGTTTCCTCATTGAATTGATAAAGCTCCCCGGATGGGAAGCGAAATGTCTTCTGTTACAAATAAAGTCCAGTTGTTCTGTATTGAACGCCTTTTTTGATTTATCATGTCCTGGACGACTGAGAATCTTCACCAGCAAAATTAACGTACGTGCAATGTTTATATTTTTCTCCTTTTGCAAGTGCAAAAAAAAAACCTCTGTAATAATCCAAATGTCACTTTAAATGCTACAACTGAAGCAATGTTTTGTTTCACAGACCATTTTAATTTTCTTTTGTAAAATTGTGAAGCTGAGGGTTTTCCTTGGGAAGAAAGTTGATGTGGGGGAAAAAGTGTGACCCCAGAGGTGCCTTATTTAGACGGTACTCCTGTCACAACCTGCCACACTGATGGGTAATGCAATTTGCCTGTACTGTCTGCAGTGTTGCTGGTAATTTTTTGTTGTTGTTGTTGCTTATTTACATGGGTCAGCTTTCTGACTGTAGCTTATAAACACACAACTTCTTTAGTCTTTCAATTTTTTGCACAGAACTGACTGAGTCAAAAGACTTGACATGTTGTTACCTTAGGGTTACTTAGCATCATCTCACTCCTATCACTACCTTCTCCCACTCAAACCTCATTGGTCCTAAAGCCCAAGGAATGCTACATTCATAATGCCACTGATATACTTTATTCATAATGTACTTGAGACTGGGACACAATCTCTGCTGATGGTAAACACCAGTTTAATGGGTCTACTGGCTGGGAAGAGCCACAGCTGCCAGGGGAAGACAGCATGTATAAGAAATGAACAACAAGCATGTGTCAAACACAAGCAAAAAGCAACGAGAGGAGAAATAAAGGTGGCAGCATAGCAAATGTCTTGTACAAGTAAAAAGGCTAATGGGTATGACAATGTGCTGGTGTGAGCTCTTGCAGCTCCCTACGGGTGTAGGTACTGTATGCTGAAATTCTCTGAAATATGAGATCAGGTCCTCTTTGCACGTCACCCTGTGATAGACTGGGAGTCATGCTTAATGATTTACTGTTTTAAGTGATAGAGAAGGTCTAAGGATGAAACCCACAAATGCAGAAAAGCTTCAGGGCAGAAATCACTCAGGCAGATGATAAAACATATCTAGTTATTTCAATAATTAAATACATTGTAGCTTTTATTGTTCATGTTAAACTTTTTAGCTATGAGTCTTCTTGTAACAATTGGTTGTACCCAACATAATTAACTTTGACCATAGTACCATACTTTTCAGACTATAAGTCACATCTTCTTGCAAAAATTAGCAAGTCCGCGACTTATAGTCCAAAGCAACTAATTTACACCCCCCCCCCGATAGTTATAACCCAATTTTTGGCTGAGATCTGACGATTTTGTTCATTCTGTCATGGAAAATATTGAACACTACACATTTCAGCCGCTAGAGGGCCCTCTAACAATATGGCAAGCCAAGTGACTCATTAATAGGTAAAAGTGCCTATTAATGAGACACTTGGCTTGCCATACACAGCCACCTTTGTCTCGCTCCGGAACTTCTGGAGCTTCATTTTGCCGCGCCGCCCCGGCGAAATGCATCTTATTTGTCCGTCAAAGTGCATTTATTAAGGATTAGTTCGACTGAGACACACCTTTGCTATAATGTCAAGCAAACAAATACAAGTAATCATTTTTATGTGTTAATGTTGTCAAATTTTTGTTAAAGTCCTCCCATGCACGTTCCCGCAGCCGCCATTTGGCAGCCAATTGATTTTTGGCACATGTTCCGCATTTCCGGGTGGTCAGCAGTGACGCATAATAGATGTAACTTATAAGGTGAAGCAAAGTATTTATGTTCCCTTTCAGTCTGGTCTCTCGGTGCAACATACTTGCTATGGGAATTGCGCCCCCGCGCGATTACCTGAAGGAATACATTCACGCCTTTACGGCAGGGGCGTCAGCGTCGCGCCAGAGGCCCCGCCCTCTGGGTATTTAAGCGGCTGACGCCCATCCATCTTTCTCTTTTTTGCCCTTCACCTCGCTTAACACCTGAACTTCGTGGGACTTCTCTGTTGTCGCATCGCTCGACTGAGGTGAGCTTGCTCCCTACACTGAGCGTACAGAGAAATTTTCCTGCGTATTGCTGGGCTGGCGAAAGCTAGTCCAGCGTTTTTCTACTTACCTCGAAGTTTTCTTCTCTTTCCGCAGCTGCTTCGCTTGACGGCGCTAACTGCGTCACAACCTCCTGCTAATCATTAGCAGGCTAACCAGCGAAAGCAAGACGACGGAGAAGACGGCTTCGAACAAACGGAAACTAGGACCAACTTCTAATCTTCTCGTCTCCGGACATGGCTCCCGAGAAGGGAAAACGGAGGACAAAGAGGAAGAAAACCAGGACGACGAGTCCTCGGTCGCACCCATGCCACAGCGGATGTGGCTACTCCCTCTCGGCGACGGACACCCACAAGGCCTGTACTATCTGCCTAGGGATTCTGCACGCGAGGAAAGCGCTAGACTTCCCCAACTCCTGCTCCCACTGCCGTCGAATGTCGGCGGTAGTGAGGAAACGTCGCGCTGATACGTTGGCCAAATCCATGGCTAGGAACGCGACGCTGAAGGTCGCACGTCGCACTAAACTGCTCGCTCCTGAACCGGAGCTCGAAAACGTGGACCTGGAATGCAACGGTTGAGTCGGAGAGGACAACGTGTCGGACTCCTCAGTTGCCGTCGAGGACTCAACGCCCGAAGTGTCCGACCAAGACGCCGAATATGGTCACAAAGGAGAAACCGTGGATTCCTCCCAGAACCTGGCGCAAATCCTTCCGGAACCGGACTTGTTGGTACCTGCTCTGTTTGACCTGTGCCATAGGGCGGCAGATGCCCTGCAGGTCACGTGGCCAGACCACATGCCTCGCCAACAGGCTACAAGGCTAGCGGGAAGCTACTTCTACGCGAAGCAGCCGACAACGTCGCAGAAAATGCCAATTTTTCCGGACTTCCTCATGGAGCTCAAACACTCCTGGGCGGAACCCGGAGCTCCCATCATGCTGCCACTATCCCGACTCCTTGATGTCGCGTGAATGGAGACAGTGGGCCTTGCCAGCGCACCCCTGATAGAGGAGACTCTGGCGGCTCACCTGGCCCCCGCAGCCACGGGGACGAAACCAGCGCTACCCAGCAGGGCCTGCCGCGCTTCGGAGAAACAACTCGAGAAGTGCTACAAGGCTCAGGGCCTCGCGGCTCGCGCAATGAATGCATCGACCATGGTGCAGGCATACCTGGCAGAAAAACGGCAAGATATCCAGGTAACAAAAGACGAGCAGACCGCAACGGAGGCCGTGGAGGAGGCCCGCCGTGCCTCTGACCTCGTGCTCCGCAACATGGGGACAATAGCCATTTCCTAAGGCAAAGCAATGGCGGAAATAGTTGTCATCCAGTGCCATCTTTGGCTAACATTGTCCAGCACCTGATCGAGTCGACAGGACTCTTCGGGGGAGCCGTGGAATGCGTCCAGGCCAGGCTGGAACAAAGGCGCAAACAGGCGGAAGCCCTCCGAGAGGGGTTGCCGAGGAAAAGCTTTGCACCCCAAAGGAAGACATGCGTGGCCTCCCACGGAAGAGACCCGCTGGTGACGGTGAAAATATTCAGTACCGGCCGAGGGCCTCTTCAGTGACCCCGTGTGGAAAGCAGATTCGGACCTGATGAAGCAGGACGAACTGAAAATTTTACAGGTTTACCCGACCAAGTGGTACGGGAAATCTAACTTTTTGAGCCCAGTCTCCCCTTGTAAAATACTACGAGGTGCTGGTGACATGTGTGCGCGCACCAAACATGACTCACCTATTGCATGTGTAAACAAAACTAACACTGTTTCAGACATGTACAAAAATAAAAGTACCAAAGCACAGACTGCCCTGGTTCTTGACTCGAGTCCCATTTTTATAAACAAACCATGTGGTCAAACTATGAACCGCAGCAAGATACACGAGCTCTGCCACAGACGGTCAGATCTCGCAATATCTTCTGTCGGGCCGACCAACCTGCTCGAAAGAGCGCGAGAGGGGTCAAAGGCCACCCCTCCAGCGCTAAAACACGACGAGCAACAATTCAACATGCCGTCCAGGCTCAGTGCGCATGCGCAGTTCTGGAAGGCATGTCTACCAAATGATTGGGTCATGACAACGATATGTCACGGGTTCAAGTTGTAGTTCTCAAAAAGACTGCCCCACTTCACAGGGGTGCTGTAATCTAAGATCAACCCTACACGTGCACACGTGCTGAGGGAGGAAGTTTCGACGATGCTGCAAAAGGGAGTGATTAGTTTGGTCTCAGGACGCAATCTACGTTCTGGCCACTGCAGCAAGTACTTCCTTGTGCCCAAAAAGAATCATTCCCTAAGACCGATTCTGGATCTCAGCACTCTCAACAAAAGGATTAAAACATTTAAGTTTAAGATGCTTACACTGCGGCAAGTTCTCCAGTCTGTGAGACCAGGAGACTACGCGTGTACAGTGGATTTAAAAGGTGCCTATTTCTATATAGGCGTGTGGAGGAAACACAGAAAGTTCCTCCGTTTTGCGTTCGAGGGAAACGCTTATGAATTCAAAGCTTAACCCTTCGGTTTAAAGACTGCTCCGTGTACATTTACTAAATGTCTGGATGCAGCCCTGACCCCTCTTAGGAATCAAGGACTCAGGGTCATGAATTACTTGGATGATCTGCTGATTCTGGCTGAAAGCAGAAAGCAGGCCCAGTCACACTCCTATAAGTGATATCTCACCTGGAGTCTCTCGGTTTTGTCATAAACCTACAAAAAAGCGATTTGACTCCATCACGGGTTACTGTATTTCTGGGAGTACAGATTGATACTGTCCAGTACAGGGCATGGCTCTCGAAGGAAAGAGTTTCCTCCATTTGCCGTTGCCTGGAAAGATTTAAACTGGACCAATGGGTCCCTGTGAAAACATGCCAACGCCTTTTAGGCCTCTTGGCGGCAGCCATTCCCTGTGTGCCACACGCATTACTGAAAATGCGGCCCATACAAGTATGGCTAAACCGACGAATACAACCCGCCCTGCCTAATCAAGCAGGAAAGGTTAGGATAGATTCAGAGTGCCTGAAGGCCCTGGAACCCTGGAGAGATTTGTCCGTTTTCACGGAAGGGGTCTCACTGGGAAGGGTGTCATCTCGTGTGGTCATCACGACGGACGCCTCAAAAACAGGATGGGGGGCAATCTGTAGAAATCAGAACGCCCGCGGCCTTTGGAATGAACAGGAAGCGAGATTACATATCAACTTCCTGGAGTTGCTGGCCGTATTCCTGTCATTAAAATACTTCTTCAATAAAGGTCTGATTGCTGGACAACATATCCTGGTGAAATCAGATAACAGGACCACAGTGTCCTTCATCAACAGAGAGGGAGGGACAAGGTCCCAGGCCCTCCTCGGACTGGCGCAGAGGATGCTCACATGGTGTGCTCCAAGAATCTTGTCACTTAGGGCGACTCATGTCCCTGGTGAACTAAATTATGGAGCAGACGCCCTCTCAAGAGGACCTCTTTTGGCGTCAGAATGGAGCCTGAACCCACGGATTGTGGAACAGGTCTGGTCACGATTTGGGAGAGCCTCTGTGGACCTGTTCGCTTGCAGGGCTAGCTCACACTGTGACCTCTACTTCTCCTTGAGGGAAGCAGACGCTCCATTGGGTATGGATGCTCTGGCACATGATTGGCCAGCAGGGGTGCTCTACTATGCCTTTCCACCTGTCCCTCTGATCGGGGCGACATTGGAACGGGTACGCCAGGGAGCCCTCTCCCTGATTCTCATAGCCCCCAGATGGCCACAGAAAACGTGGTTCCCGGAGTTGATCTCAATGTTATCAGGGATACCATGGCAATTGCCTTCTCACAGGGACCTGCTGACTCAGGCACGTGGACAGCTTCTACACCCACGTCCAGGGTTATGGCAACTTTCAGCCTGGCCTCTGAAGGGGTCTGGCTGAGAGCCTAAGGCTTTGGTTGCTTTGTCCCAAAACAAACAGTAACAACATTCACAAGGGTACCCCTTGGTGTTTATGTTTTGCCTAGGAGATGTCTATTGGAAGGGTTTTCCCCCTCTCCCTAATTGATCTCCAACATCAGGATGGGCTCTACAGTACTTGTTAGTTGTGCCCTATACAAAAAAAAAGAAGAAAGAAAGGTTTTCTAGTAAGGACCTGGGAGGTTACCCTGTGCTTGGCCTGGGTTTTCTACCCCCACAATTGTCACCCAATTTCTGTGACATAGTGGGTCCATTGCTCCTCCTGTTTCTCAGGATGCTCCAGAGGGAAAAGGAGATGATGAATACTCACACTAGTGGAGCATGCGTAGGCTGTCTCTAGCTGGTGTTGTACATATATATATATATATATACCCAGTGGAAACATCACGTTGATGTTCTTTACATTCGGCATTTTTTCCTCTTAGCATGTGCTCTCTACATTCCCTGTAGAAAGCAGCTAGGAGATGCCTGTCTTTTTAGGACGGATGTTCTCACATGCACTTTGCTGAGCATTTCAAGGGCGTGAATGAATTACGTTCCCATAGCAAGTATGTTGCACCGAGAGACCAGACTGAAAGGGAACTGAAAGTTATGCACCATAACTCATGTTCCCTGAAGGAAGGGAACGAGGTGCAACATATCTGGCCCTTTCAATGCTGAAAGCTCGGTGAAGTGCAATCTTGGAGAAAGATGGATGGGCGTCAGCCGCTTAAATACCCAGAGGGCGGGCCTCTGGCGCGACGCTGACGCCCCTGCCGTAAAGGCGTGAATGTATTCCTTCAGGTAATCTCGCGGGGGCGCAATTCCCATAGCAAGTATGTTGCACCTCGTTCCCTTCCTTCAGGGAACATGAGTTATGGTGCATAACTTTCAGATTTACCTGTCCACCAGATGAAAAATGAGCTGGGTTTATCCTGACACAAATTATCATCAATAATTCACGGGTTCTCACTTTTTCCGATTAAAACACAGATCTGTGATCAGGTGAATGGATATGAGTGAAAATGAGACTTAATTATATTTGATCCACCAGGGGTGCGACCATTTATTTAAACAACTAATTAATCAAACATATATACAGTGGATTGGTCTAAAATCAACTTTTCAATTAAATTCAAACATCAACAGTTGAGAGTCAACAGTATTACGACTTACGACGTTTCGGACTTACGTCACGCATCTCATTAAATTATTTATTTATTTAAATAAATAAATTAATTAATGTACAGTGCTGTACAGTTACCAAGCACTTAGCCTATCCTAACACAGTTAAGGAGTGAGTTGAATTGTCTCCCTCCTCCCTAGCAGGTTCCATTCACATAAAGGGAGCTAGTTCCCTTTATGTGAAAGGGAGACACTTCAACTCACTTCTTCATCTTTAAAAACTGTGTTAGGATAGGCTAAGTGCTTGGTAACTGTACAGTACTGAACATTTATTTATTTATTTAAATAAAAAAAAGGTTCTTTTTTGTTTTTGTTTTTGTATGTGCTCCGACTTCCGGCGATTATATATATGCTATATATATATGTATCCTGCTAAAATGTATTGGCTGCAGCAGCCATCTTTAATTGGATTGACTCCAAATCCTTTTCAGTTATAAATTCATTCAAGCTTTATTCATACAGGTTAAGCCCCTTGAGCTCCGCGAAATCATTTACAAGAGAAACTTGAATTTATGAATTTAATTAAACTCTATCCTGAAAATGTTAATAAAATCTATCAAACAGTTCATATGATGTTTTGTTAACAGACAGAGAGAGTTGACTGCAAATAACACAATGCTCAGTCAGGTCATGTGGATGGTTTCTTTTGTTGCTGAGATGTTTCATCCTTCATCCAAAGGACTTCTTCAGTTTGCGGAGCCCACCAAACCAAACTGATTCCACTCCATAGTGAAAAAAAAACAAAACAGTTTGCTCGTGATAAGATGGCCTCCAAAACCATCCCTCTGCCCTGTCAACTCCTCTGAGGCAGCCTTGCCAAAGTGGTTCAAAACACCAAAGTTCATGCTCATTAATCCAGGTATAATGTTCAGTCAGGTCATCTGGACAGTTTATTTTGATGCTGAGCCGTTTCGTCCTTCATCCAAAGGACTTCTTCAACCTGAGGAGCCACACAAACAAACTGATACCCACAAACAGCATACTCCATAGAGGAAAAAAAACAGTTTGTTGGTGATAAGATGGCCTCTGGGGCTCGCCCTCTCCCCGTCAACTCCTCTGAAACAGTCATGCCAAGTGGTTCAAAACTGCACTGGCTCCTGTTTCAAGTGAATCAAAAAGGCGTTCAATTGGATGACCTGGATGACTGAGAATCTTCACCAGCACCTGTTTCAAGTGGGTCTTGCAAACAAACTGTTTGTTTTTCCACTTTGGAGTGAGCTGTTTGTGGAATTCAGTTTGGTTTGGTGGGCTCCTCAGACTGAAGAAGTCCTTCGGATGAAGGGCGAAACGTATCAGCAACAAAAGAAACCATCCAGATGACCTGACTGAACATTATATCTGGATTAAAGAGCATGCATTTTGGTGTTGACTGCAAATATTTAATTGCAGATGTGCAGTTCACATCCTAGATTATGTGGAAGACTGTCTTCTGTCTAAAATTATTTTTACACATTTCATATGTTCAGCGGTTCATGAGATATTTTGTCATTTTACCTGACATGCACAGAGATACAGGCAAAAACAATATTGCTTCTTTGCTCTCAGCAGCGGGTCATAATGAAAAGAAACGAATCATAAAGAGATGTTTGCCTCAGCTGCAGAGGAGACTTTCTGTTGTTCTTACAGGAAAAAACAACACAATGTTCCTCACAACAGATGCAACTTATCTGCTCCCAGCAACATGTGTCTCAATTAAAGCTGTCTAGGAAATCTGTATATCTTCCACTTGGAGCACATCCTGTGCTCCTCCTCCTGAGGTCAGCGGCTACGTGCTCAAAAACAGGAAGCGCATGATTGAGTTGTTTGCAGGCTTATCCTGAGCCGCTTGGTATTTATGGCCACGGGGTTGATTAGTTCAGATAGAAGATTACTGACGCACAGCAAATATTTCTGCAACTTTACTTAGTTATAATTTCTACACTCTAAAAACTAGGCAGTAAGTGTTGTGTTTGATCTTGATTCTAATGTGTTAGCTCAAATTTAAAAGTAAAAAAGAGTTTTTGATGTATTAAACACATTTATGACATAATAAAGCATGTTAATACCGCAAATTAAATTCAGCCTAAGCACACTGCTTAAAATGGAATATTCCTTTTAGAAAATAACAGTATCTCAAGGTGCTTTCTATTGTTGCACGTTTGCATAAGGCCAGTGTCCTCTTAAAAACAACTTCAAGCTATTTTATTATTTGATTGTTTCAGGGACTTGGAAATTAAATGAATCCGTTGCAATTCTATTTGTCTGTACCGTTAGCAAAATATTTTATGAATCACCGAACAGATTTGAATGAAAACGTTATATTGTTTTCAGGTTTTAACAATATGATGATATGATATGACGATGCCATCTCCTCTGCCCTCCACACAGCTCTCGCACATCTGGACACGAAAGACTCTTATGTTAGAATGCTGTTCATCGACTTCAGCTCGGCATTCAACACCATCATCCCCCAACAGCTCATCCTTAAACTGGACAGTCTGGGGCTGAACACCTCAATGTGTAACTGGCTGCTAGACTTCCTGACCGGGAGACCACAGGCAGTACGGGTCGGGAATAACACATCCAGCACCATCACATTGAATACAGGAGCCCCACAAGGATGTGTGCTGAGCCCCCTTCTATTCACCCTGCTAACACACGACTGCACACCATCGTACAGCTCCAACCACTTCATCAAGTTTGCGGACGACACAACAGTGGTGGGTCTCATCAGCAACAACGATGAGACGGACTACAGGAACGAGGTGAGCCGCCTGGCCTTGTGGTGCGGACACAACAATCTCACTCTCAACGTGGAGAAGACAAAGGAGATTGTTGTGGACTTCAGGAAGAGGGATGCACAACATGCCCCTCTGACCATCAACAGCACCGCAGTGGAGAGAGTAGACAGCACCAAGTTCCTGGGAGTGCACGTCTCAGAGGACCTGTCCTGGAGCAGGAACACTGCATCACTGGCCAAGAAGGCTCACCAGCGTCTCTACTTTCTCCGCAAGCTGAAAAGGGCTGGAGCTTCAACCCCCATCATGTGCACCTTCTACAGAGGTGCCATAGAAAGTGTCCTGACCAGCTGCATCACGGTGTGGTTTGGTGCATGTACTGCATCCTGCCGAAAGAGCCTCCAGCGTATAGTGAGAGCAGCTGAGAAGATCGTCGGCACCTCCTTGCCCTCACTGCAGGACTTACACAGCAACCGCCTCACTCGGAAAGCCCTCTGCATGGCAGGTGATCCCACACACCCACTACACAGCTGCTTCAGCCTGCTGCCATCGGGGAGGAGACTGAGGAGTCTCCAGGCTCGAACCAGCAGACTGAGAGACAGCTCTGTTCATCAGGCAGTCAGGATGCTTAACACTCTGCCAGCTCTGCCCTCCCTCCCACTTGTACTGCCTTAATCACAAAAAACTTTCACACATTACCTCACAACACAAAGTTTTTTAACACTGGACTCTGTGTCATCAATACGGGTCATTCACTCAACTCACGGTCATGTGCTCATTCAGTTTGCACTACTTCTCATATTTGCACTAATGTTTGTATTACATTACTGCCTATAGTCATACTACTGTTTACATTTACTGTTGACATTTATTACTACTGTTTACATTTATTACTACTGTTTACATTCATTACTACTGTTTACATTTATTACTACTGTTTACATCTAGACTTTTTATATCTACACTACTGCTGATATACAGTATATATTCTTTTTACTAGCCTTATTGCATAATGCCACTTTGTTTCTATACCAATATCAACTACCTCATACATATACTGTGTACATTAACCCCATATGCTGCTTTGTCACTCTTTACAAATGTCAAATGCCAGAACCTTCATTTATTTTATAGATATACTTTTTATACTTTATACTTCGGGACAGTATTACACTCTATTTCATTTTTGCTGTTGGTGAAACTTTTTATACTTTTATACTACTATGGAAAACTACTATGAAAAAACTCAGGACAGTATTACACTCTATTTCATTTTATGATTATGTTTATTAAATGTTGGTGTTTTGGTGTTGGTGAAACTTTTTATACTTTTTTTACTACTATGAAAAACTACTATGCAAAAAACTCAGGACAGTACTAAACTTTTATTATTTCATTTTATGCTTGTTTATTAATTGTTTAGTGTTTAAATGGTTACTGTTGCACTGAGGGACTGAGAGAGAAATGCAATTTCAATCCTGTGTATGTCCTGTACATATTGCAGTTCTGACAATAAAGTTGACTTTGAATATGGCTACAACTTTACCATTTCTCTACATAAGGTCTGCAACTTTGGCATGAATGTGACTGGGCAATATGCATTCAAGGAAAACTTGGCCTTCATTAGATTTTACATTTAAACTAGTTAAACAAATAAGCAGGTAAATGTAGCAAATATAACTTTTTTATGTTTTAGAGTGTAATATTTGAAGGAATATTTAACTACTGCAGTGAAGGAAGTTTGTGGCTAAAAGGTTGTGTAGCTCAGGAAAATAAAACTTTTCTTGTGTGATGTCCTGTGTGTTAGTGTAGTTCAGAACCTAGGTGTGTGTGCCTGTGTGTGTGTGTGTGTACGCAGCAGATGAGGATAAATGACTTTACATTTTCACAGAAGTGACCTGCAGTAGAAAAGGCAGAGGAAATAAAAGGAAGAGAAACCTTCCTGAGCGTCAGCGACTTATCTTGTGATGTCTGTTCTGTTATTGTCTCACTTGACATTGAGAAAGATTTTCCAAAAAAAGAAACAAGAAGAAACTCAGAAAGTGAGCAGAAGATACAACTGTTGAATGATTACGTTCTTCTGTACGTGTCAAGGGTCGAAATTTCCTCCCACTACTGTGTGGGCGACGCATTCTTGAACAAATCATTTAATTTGACTCAATCTCAAAAATAAAATGCAACACAGTACAACATTCAGAATCGAAAAAGACTTCTGGACAGAAGTTGAAACGTTTTCTGCAACAAATAAAGTCCAGTTGATCCTGTATTGAACACCTTTTTTGATTTCATCATGTCCTGGACAACTGAGAATCTTCACCAGCATAAAGCCTAGGATATAGTTGACGCGTCGCATAGGGCGCGCGGCCAAAGTGACGCAATCGCGAAGTCCCCGCCCCCGCGCTTTGGCCAGCGCGTTGGTTTCGCGCGTGGTCGTGCACCTCCTAGATTTTGAAGCTCCGCAAGCCTAGCGCGCGCGCCGAATTGATTGACAGGTCGGGTGTGGACCTCACCGACAGTCTTCACGCCAGATTCTGCAGCTGTCTGCGCCGCTGTGGTCGTGGAAACGGCGTCGCGACGCATGGAGGAATGTTTTGTGACACACAATGTTAAAATTCTCCTTCATTCCTGATCTGGAGTCGGACTTTTCTTTTGTTTTTTCGCCAAAAGTCACGTGATCGCTTTCTCCTCCGCTGACTCCATGCATTGAAAGCCGCAAATAAAGACAACAGTTCAGCACGCGAGCAGAAAGCTATTTGTTTTTGTTGTGTGATTTCAAACAGTTCTTCTTCTACGGTAGATTTCTTCTTCTACACCCTTTCTTGCAACATATGCACAGGTTTTAGAGGGTACTGCCACCTGCTGGTCCGTAAAAGAACAGCACTTTGCCAAGCGCTGCCGTGCCACACTATAAACGCATGCACAGTGCGCGCGCAGCACGCGCGCTCCAGCTTGCGGACCAAAGCGTGACTATATCCGAGCCTTAACACAGTACAACAAATTATCAGCTCTGTTTACAGCAGAGAACTCAAATCTACAATCTCTGAAAAGTTTGTGAAGATACTGAAACTGAACTGTCAAAGTTAAAATAAGCAGAAGGGAAGCTAAAATTTTCAAAACACTAGCTAACCTAAAATGAATAAAATCACAAATAGACTGTATGCTAAAATAAAACTTTAGCTTAACCCTAGGATGCATGGACGACCAATACCTACATTCTTCCATGAGTGGGGTCAAAAATGACCCCAATTAGAATCAATGGGTTTTTGCAATGAATTTAAATTATGTCTTTAATTTAGGTTAAAGGCAGTTATATTTATTATATTTGGGTCAACAAAAGACTGATTTTACATTTAATATGGTCATTCATAACTTTTTATAACATTTTTTCCACACGAAGTAACATCAAAAATCTTCAAAAATTATTGCTAGAATAGAAAATCTGAAGGACAAAAAAGAGAATGAACATACAACCAGAACACTGTACACTCACATGTGCCCACACAAACATATTTTCTCTATTCACTGTGTGCAGTTGTCACAAACCATTTGCTTTTGGATGTGACCATTGCACACTGTAGTACTACATTTCCTGCACCAATTGGTGGCTTTGCTTTTTTGTTTCTTGGACACATCTGGCACCTCTTTCTCTTCTGTTGGCCCTCTGTGCCTCTCTCCTGTTACTTGTTTGCAACTTTTGTCACTCCACATCTTCCAGTTGCTTCAGTGATGTCGGTTGGTAGGTTCAGGGTACCTTGGTTTGTGTAGAAGACTCCCAAAGAGCACACACATTGGTACATTCCAGTTCTTCTCACTTCCTGCAAGAATGGTCACTCCAATGAAGGCCATGAGCTCCTCTTTGCTTAGATTTTTCCACTCTTTTCCTCTGCTTGTTGCGACTCTTCTTCCCTCCATGTTTGTTCATGTCAACACCTCTTCTAATATACTATCCATCCATTATCTTTTACCCGCTTCTTCCATTTTTGGGTCACGGGGGTCGCCGGTGCCCATGTCCAGCAATCACTGTGCGAGGGGCAGGGTACACCCTGGACGGGTCGCAAGTCCATCACAGGGCCACATAGAGACAAACAACCATTAAAACAACCATTCACTCTCTCACTCACACCTAGAGACAATTCAGAGTTACCAATCAGCCTAACATGCATGTTTTTGGTCTGTGGGAGGAAACAGGCGTATCGAAACCCACGCATGCACAGAGAGAACATGCAAACTCCACCCAGAAAGGCCACCGGAACGGGATTGGAACATGCAGGGACCTGCTCGCTGAGAGGCAGCAGCTCTACCAGTTACGTCACCGTGCTGCCCTTCTAATATACTATCAGTGATAAACAGCTTTCATGCATCTGTTGGAGAGATGGTGCTAAACCCAGGTGCAGGCCCTGACCGACTCCTCAGTAAATTGTGGTACAACCATTCTGTTGTACACAATATCCATTCCCTCTTTGGAGGTCTCAGAGGACTCCTCCGTGTCTGACTGATCTTGTTCAGCAGAGGTAGGTTGGTTTCCAAACAGCCTGACATGTCCAGGTGGACAATAATCTGTATCCTCTATATTCAAGATGCCAGATCCCGAGTCAGTACCACTGATGGGTTCTTTATCCCATCCGTTCAGGATCATATCTCGAGCAAGGTCTTCGGGTATCGCTGTCCTCCAAATAGCCATGATAGTTTAGATGAGAAAACATAAAACATACAAACATGAGACCTGGCTTCAACAAAGAACTATGACAACAATGGACAACAGCAACAACAATAGACAATCATAAAAGAGGCATACAGATTTTTAAAAAAATATATATTTACAGTAATATAATATGTAATAATATATAATAGGTTATCCAACGGGTTTGCATTTGTTACAAGGAATTATGAATACAGTGACTTTCTACACAACAAATCCAGTAATATCAGCTGGCTTACTAAGCTAGTGTAATGTTAGCTAGCTTAAGTACTAACATTATTTTGTAGTTTGCTAAGAGCGTCTACTTTGTTGACCAACAAGATGTTCTATCAGTAAAGTAATGGAGTTAGTAAATGAAGATAATACATGTATGCTGCTGTGTCAAACTGACCTCCTAGTGATGAGACTGCAGGTATCAGATGTGTAAATGAGACAGAAAATGTATCTTGACAGTCACAGTTGGTAAGAATCAAAGGTTCCCAAAGAAAACCCTTGAGATTCTATAGGAAATGCTTGGGGTCATTTTTGACCCCACTCATGAAAAACTGGGGTAGTGACACAAAAACTGCAATTTCTGAAAATGTATAAAAACATTTTAAAAAATTCAAATGGCTTGAAGTCACAAACATGTTTTATGAGGAATACCTGGAATATGGAAGAGTAAAAACTTTTAGTTTCAGAGATTTTGAAGAATAACAACCCTCGGGGTCATTTTTGACCCCACTTATGCATCTAAGGGTGACTAAAGTAATTAAAACAGCTGCTAAATGATAAAAACAACAGAACCAAATATAAAAGCAAAAATTGACACATTAATAGCTACAAACCAAAACTGGCAGAACAGTAGCTAAAAGCTATGGGTAAAGCAACATTGTGTAAGTATACTTGTTGATTTAAAAAAACCATTCGATACAATTGATCATACCATTCTCCTTGATACATTAAATAAATGTGGTATTAGAGGACCAGCATTGCAGTGGGCATGTGGCTATTTGAAAAACAGAAAACAGTTTGTACAAATAGATGATGTAAGATCTGGCCTCTACAATATCACATGTGGAGTCCCACAAGGCTCTGTACTTGGACCAAAATTGTTTATCAGAGTCAGAGTCAGAGTCAGAGAGTCTTTATTGTCATTTGCACCGCATGTGGTACATGAGATGAAAACGAGATTATGTACACGAGGTCCCAGTTACATCCAACAACAAATGAAAGAGAAAAACAGTAATAACATCGAGAACTAACTAAGAAAAACATCAACTAGTAATACACTAAGCCTAATATAGTGGGAATAAACAGCAGCACGAACATGAGTTTGTATGAGCAGATGGTCACAGATGGTCACAGATGAACACAGCAACAAGAAAACATATCAGCATCACCATGATGTGATATTTTGCAGTGTTTATTTTAATTTTATTTTTATTTATTCATGAGTCTAACAGCCTCAGGGTAGAAGCTGTTCCTCAGTCTAGTGGTTCTACACTTGATGCTCCTCAACCTCCGTCCTGAGGGGAGTGGGGCAAAGAGTGAGTGTGCTGGATGAGTGAGGTCTTTCATGATACAGGTGGCTCTTTTCCTGCATCTAGAGGTGTAAATGTCTGTGATGGTGGGGAGACTGACTCCAACAGACTTCTGTGCAGCCTTCACCACTCTCTGCAGAGCTTTTCTTTCTTCAACTGTGCAGCCTCCATGCCACACGTTGATGCTGGAGCACAGGATGCTCTCCACTGCACACCTGTAGAACGAGGTGAGAACTGGGCTGCTCAGACCGGCTCGTCTCAGCCGTCTGAGGAAGTAGAGTCTCTGATGACCTTTCTTGATCAGGCTGGTGGTGTTGTTGCTCCAGCTGAGGTTATCATTCAGGTGTACACCCAGGTATTTGTAGCTGGAGACCACTTCCACTGCAGACCCACCTATTACCAGTGGGGCATGGGTGTGTTTGTTCCTTCTGAAGTCCACAATCATCTCCTTTGTCTTCTTCACATTCATGTGAAGATTGTTCTCTTTGCACCAGCTCTCCAGATGTTCCACCTCCTGTCTGTAGCTGGACTCATCATTGTTTGTGATGCATCCCACCACCGCTGTATCATCTGCAAACTTAACAATATGACAGCCTGGAAGTGTGGCTGTACAATCATATGTGAGCAGAGTGAACAGAAGGGGGCTCAGCACACATCCCTGAGGAGAGCCAGTGCTGAGGGTTATGGTGGAGGAGGAGAAGTTGTGGATCTTCACGGACTGTGGTCTGTCTGTTAAGAAGTCTAGTATCCAACATCTGTTTATCTGTTTATCTTGTATGTAATGTATGCAATGATTTGGTGAAGGTGTCTGGACTCCTTAAATTCATTCATTCATTCATTCATTCAACCTTTATTTACACAGGCTAGCCTCATTGAGCCACGGGGACTCATTTACAAGAGGGACCTGTTTCACTCACATCCAGGGTCAATTTTAGAGTTACCAATCAGCCTAACATGCATGTTTTTGGACTGTGGGAGGAAACCGGAGCACCCAAATGTGTTCTTTTTGCTGATGATACCACTTTTTTTTTTTTGCTTGGGCAAGGATTTGGAACAGATGTTGGAATTGATGAAGATGGAGTTTGTAAACATACAAACTTGGTTTAAATTAAACAAGTTGTCATTAAACCTAGATAAAACTAGTTATATGATATTTAGTAATAAAAAGACAACTGTTGCTGTTCCATTTAAAATTGATGGCGTTGAGATCTGTGGAGTAAGTGAGGTGAAGTTTTTGGGCGTTATTATTGATTATAGACTGTCGTGGAAACAGCACATTAATTCTGTAAAAACAAAAACATCTAAATCTACTGCAGTACTGTACAAAGTCAGGGACTTATTGAATGATAAAGCTCTGTACTTGATGTATAACACAATCATTGTTCCACATTTAATTTACTGTGTTGATGTTTGGGGAAAAGCATGTAAAACTATTACAAAGCCTATTTTTATTTTACAGAAAAGAGCTGTAAGAATTATCACAAGAAAGCATTACTGTCACCCATCCAGTATATTATTTAATCAACTGAAATTACTGAAGTTTTATGATTTGGTGGATTTCAATATTTTGTTAGTAATGTATAGAGCTCAGAACTATGCACTACCTTCAAACATTCAAATGCTTTTTGTTAAAATAATAAGTTGCTATAACCTTAAGGGAACATATATTTTTGTAAAACCACAGTACAAAACAAGTTTAAAGGGACGGTCTACTTCAATCCAAGGAATTGGATTGTGGAATGGTTTGGATTTTTTTTTTTAAAGCCAAGTCAATGTTTTTAAGAGAATGATCAAAAAATACATATGAATTAGTTTATTTGATCTGTCTTAGAAATTGAAAATTGGGATGAGTTATTCATTTTGTTTTGTTATTTATAGATGATTGTTGATTGAATTGATTGTTTGAATTGATAGTTTTAAAAAAAGTGGCAGATATAAAATATTTCTTCTTCTTTCTGCTACCTTTCATTTGATGTTTTTTGTTTTCATATAATATGTGAAACTGTTTTGTGTTTTAAATTTAAAATGAATAAATTAATAAATAAATAAATTGTAGATTAAAGCTAACATAAAAACAAAAGTAACTCACACTTGAACAAGTAAAATTATTACTTATTAGTAGGAAATATATAAAATAATTAGAAAAGGGCAATCTTTAAATTTTTTAATATTGTGTACAGCTTAATGTTTTTTGTTGTAAACCCAGATCATGCAAACCGACAATGAAGGGACTCTACTCAGGGAGGTAAGAGTGCTTTTAATTACAAGTGGTGTGCTTCACAGGGAGCCTGGAAAGATCTGTAGAAGAACAACAAAGGTCAGTATCTGGTTCCACAGGAGTATTTGAGTTGAAGATTAATTACAATGTTACTTGTGTTTCACAGGCTTGGAGACAATATGGAGTTCAGAAGTGACCAGCAAACCATAAGAGACAGGTATACTTAAGTGGTAGGATGGGCTTAAAAGCTGTTGTCCTAATGGTCCGTCAGGTCATCTGGACAGCTTCTTGTTTGTGGAAAGACATTTCGCCCTCTATCTGGAGGGCTTGTCAGTCTGAGGAGTCCCCAGTAAACTGTTTTCCTCACTAAGCAGCACACTCCTTTAGTGAATCAACCAGTTTGCTGGTGATAAGATGGTTTCTGAGGGCTGTCCTGTTCCTCGTCGTCTCTTCTCAGGCAGGCAGTCACAACCAAAGTGGTTCAAGACATCCAAGTTCATGCTCAATCATCCAGGTACAAAATCCAATTATGGCCAGTCAGGTCATCTGGACAGTTTCTTTTTTGTGGAACAATGTTTGGTATTGTGGAACCTTAGCAAGCCTTGCATCACCATCACACTGGTTTGGCCACTTAAGGAGTGTGCTGCTTAGTGGGGGAAAACTGTTTACCGGTACTTGGAACTCCTCAGACTGATGAAGCCCTCCGGAAGGAGGGCGAAATGTCTTTCCACAAAAAAGAAACTGTCTAGATGACCTGGTTGACCATTATTGGGTTTACCCAGATGACTGAGCATGAACCTTGAGATGAAGGCTTTTATGTTTCTTTCAGGCTTGACTTTTTTCAGATTCTTGATGAGGAGCATGAGCATCATAAGTAACGTCACCAGTAGAATGGACATGAAGAACAATGAGGGATCAGGTTCCAAGGAAGGTGAACCAGGGGACCAGAAGCTGAAGAGCACAAGGAAGCCAAGGTTGGTATGTTCATAGATTAGACAAGGCTTGCTAAGGTTCCACAATATATGGCATCAAATGTTCCAGCTGTGAGAAGCTGGCAAACAGGGCCTTAAATACTGGATCTTGTCAGCCAGAATCAGGAACAGCTGGTGATCAGTGATGCCACCCCGCCACTCAGGAAGCTCCAAAGTGTGAAGTGAACAGAAAGTAGTAATCCCAAGAGCTTGAATTTATTGTTGCAGCTTACAGCTTTTTCTGCAGTTTAAAAAATCTACAGTGGTTTGTGCTGTCGTAGTTAAAACACAGTTTGCAATTGATTTTTAAATAAAAACTTTCGCATGAAATCTTCCATATTCATCCAAACCTGAGGGCAAAGATGGTGAGATAGTACAGTACTGTAGCCAATGTCTGTGTATACACAGTATGTATGTGTGTTCATTTGTTTGTACTTTTGTAGTAAATTAACCAGTGGATGGATTGAGATTAAACTCTCAGGAATCGATCGTTGGATGGACATAATGAACTGATTAGCATCTGAAGTCAATCCCATTCAAGATGACATCCAAAGCTAGGCAATCTGGGCAAACAAATACTGTATTGCCATCCATCCATCATCCATCCATCATCCATCCATCCATCCATCCATCCATCCATCCATCCATCCATCCTTTGTCTTCCACTTGTTTTGGATGACCATAGGTGAGAGTAAGAACATATATAGACAGACTGGTAAAAAGAATAGAATAGAATGGAACAGAATAGAACATATCCAGGGTTTTTTTTTTCCAGAAAAAAAAAATTGGACTTAAGTTTTGCTTTGGAAAGTTTGAAATAAAATCTGTGTATTGCATAAGTTCAATTTTTGTTTAATGCCTTTTCAGTGTAAAAGTTAAAAATATATAGAGAAATGTGCATTTCCTGTGAAAATGCAATGTGAATGCGTAATGCTGAATAATTTTGCTGAAAGCTGCGGAAGGAGCTGGAAATGAGCCCAAATAATTAAATAGCAGAACTGTAAATAATGGGTGAATGGGAACATTTCAAGATTTACCAATACAGTATTGAAATATTGCTAAAATGAGCATTATCAGAATTAGTATTAGTACTGATAGCATTATCCATAGAGGTAGTATTAGCATGATTAGCAGAAAAAAATATGAATATTAATATAATCATCAGTAGTATAAGTTTCATTAGCAGAATTAACATAATTAAAAACAGTATTATTAGTATAATTATTATAATTAGCAAATCTTAGTTTTCTTAAATCTCAAATATTAGTTAATTTTAATTAATCTATCTTCTGTCTTTTAGCATACTGTTTGGTAGTTGTTTATTGTATATCTTAGATCCTTATTTACTGTTTCTTTTATACTTTATACTTTGCTACTTTGGGGTGTACAAAGTAACTGGGACCCTGTGTACATAATTTCGTTCCACCTCATGTACCACATGTAGTGAAAACTACAATAAAGTTGACTTGAACGTGAAAACTAATATTAGCTTTCACATTAGAATGAATACCATAAGCACTAGTACAATTAGCAATAGCAGTAGTCTTAATGTCAGTAACAAAGTTAGCTTTAAAAAGTAAAAACGTGAAAAAATGAATGTGGAAAAAAAAAACTAAATTACCGGTATTTTTAAATGAAAACAAAATGGATTAAAGCTAAATATTTCACAAAGTAAACATTGCACAAAGATCAGAAGTCATAGGCAGAATGTTATTGATGAGCTGAATGTTTTGATACATGAATTGTTGAAATATAGGTAGCCCAAAAATTGTGGAATGAAATTGATGCCAATAAACTTCCAAGTAGTGTAAATGTTTAATAAGCATGTCCTGATTCATGCTCAATAATCCAGCTAGAAAAATACAACAAAAGACTTCATCAGTCAGATGAGCCACAACAAACTCGGTCTTAAAAATAGCACCTTCTCATAGTGGGTCAACCAGTTTGATGGTGCTAATGCCCCTTTTCCACTTGATGGCGCGGGTCGGTTGTGACGTCATATTTGCGTGCCAAACGTGCGTTGGACACCATTTCCACCTCGCGCCGCGCCCCACCAAGATTCCGGACTGATTTCAGAGCAGGATTGAGGCTGGCTGGAAGCGAGCCGTGGGGAGAGGCTGGACTGGAGTTTGAGGAAGTGGCTGCGGCGAGGGAGCAAACACGGAAGGACTTTACAAGATTAACACGGTAAAAACAATTATTTGTATTTAAAATTATAGCAAAGATGTGTCTTAAGCTGAACTATTCCTTAATAAATTCACGTAGTGGTCAAAACGGCAGGATTTTAAAAAGTAGTTTTGCCATGTGCACGCGATCGGCGTTCTTTCTTTTAAATGTAGCTAAATAAAAGCTTAAAAAATATATTTCATAGCTGGCTTTATACCACGAGGGTTCCTCAGGTGAACAATTCCTTAATAATGTCACGTTGTGGTCAAATCAGCTGGATTTAAATTGATTTGTTTTGACTACTTCCAAACCTGTCACATGTGCTACGAAAATAAATTATAAAAAATCGAATTTTAATTCAAATAACTCCAACAGCTTACAGTGTGTACATGAACATCTTGTGATTACACTGTGTTAGTTTGAAAAATATCTGCTTTGTGGTTTCTGAGATATTTGATATGTGTTAAATACTAGTAGAAAAAATAGAAGCTAGGTCGACACACTTATGTCTATAAAAAAAATTGAATTTTAATTCAAATAACTCCAACAGCTTACAGTGTGTACATGAACATCTTGTGATTACACTGTGTTAGTTTGAAAAATATCTGCTTTGTGGTTTCTGAGATATTTGATATGTGTTAAATACTAGTAGAAAAAATAGAAGCTAGGTCGACACACTTATGTCTATAAAAAAATCAAATTTAATTCAAATAACTCCAACAGCTTACAGTGTGTACATGAACATCTTGTGATTACACTTTGTTAGTTTGAAAAATATCTGCTTTGTGGTTTCTGAGATATTTGATATATGTATATATATCTTATAAAATATATCTACATATAAAACCGTTTCTAGACTGAATTACCGGTAACCATGTTTTTCTTTTTTTACAGTTAAGAGAAGAAGTCAACACCAGAATTTATCAACTTGTGTCTTCTGGAGGAAGCCCATGAGACAACGGGAAAAATCATTTAGGTGGATGCAGTATTTATTTTTGTGCTTTTTTCACTTCTTAGTTTTCATAATAAACATTTTTTTCTTAAGTGGTGTCATTGAACAATAATTTCCTAAACATATTTTACAATGTTAAGTGTGTACAGTATAGTGTTTGTTTAAAAACATACTGGAAGTTAAGAATATTTTCCATTTGCATTTGACCTTTAAAGAATCATAAGAAAAAGATTATTAGATTTGAACAGCCCTCCATCCATCCATCCATCCATCCATCCATCCATCCATCCTTCCTGATGTCGGGTCGTGGGTGCAGCAGCTTTTCCCAGGATGCACAGACGTCAACATCAACCCCGATGAAGCTGTTCTTGGATGCCCAAACGAGTTTCCTGATCAACAAACATTTAATTATTAATACTTTGTTTTTACGTTTAAAGAAACACGCTTTTAATGTTTAAGGGACAGTTTAAACCAAATTATCCATTTGCATTTGACTTTGAATTATCCCTGACAAAATATTACCGTTTAAATTTAATGAAATACTAACCTTTAATATTACAGGGCCAATTGAAACCTAATTAATTCCTAATCTGTACCTTACTGTAAAAATAGTTTAACTGATTACAGGGCAGTGCGATCGATGTGTTAAGCAATTTTAACAGGAACCTTGTGCATATATGAGAATAATCTTTATTATAAAGAAACAAAATGGAAAACACATGGGTTTAAAACAAGCTGAAAAGGCAATAAAGTAAGATTAGAGCATTAAATAGCTCAAGGGACATTACCGCCACCAGGTGGTGAGACAAGGTCCTGCAGGGTGTTCTTCTTCTAACGTTTAGTGGTGGCTAGTAAATAGCTTGAGGTAACACTACCGCCACCATCTGGTAAGACAAGTAGGATTCTGGACCCCGCCCACAGAAGTGTAATGGAAAAACAACTACATGTGAGCCGAGCCGAACTGAACCAAACTGAACCAAACTGATCCGAACAGTGCCAGCAAGTGGAAAAGGGGCATAAGATGGGTTCTGCGGTCCGCCCTCTCCCCCGCCAACACGTTTGAGGAGGTCATGGCCAAAGTGGTTCAAAACATCCTGATTCAACCTGATTCATTGATCATAATATCCTGATTCAGACTGATGAAGTCTTTTGGATGTAAGATGAGACGTAAAAATAAAAAAAAATAAAAAAACTGTCCTGAGGACCTGACTTAAACAGGCCTAAGAAGAATGCTAAATAAGCATTCACACATCTAAAATGTTACCTGCTGCAAACATGGTCTTGAATTACCGGTACTGCAGTTTGGAGAAACTGTTAATCAGTGTAAATTTTGAGTGAGCATTCAGTAACTTTTAAACTTTTGGAAAGATTTATATTTAGGGATGCACAATATTATTGGCATGGTATCGGTATCGGCCGATATTAGAGTTAAAGTTCAATATCGGACATCGGCCATTCCATCAAAATAAGTCACCGATATAAAAGGTGTTGTTTCTGTATGACAACCCAGTGACAAGAATGCCTTCAGCAGCAGCGCAACGTGATGACGTCACGCGTGCTTACCTGATCTCACGGCAGAGAGGAGAATTCAAAATGTCGGCGGTGTGGATGTTTTGTTTTTCATTGGTGATGATGTTAGATTCCAAAGATTTATAGACTACGTTAAGCCTCACTACATCGTCCCCAGTCAGAGATATTTTTCCAACATAACCTTACCTGAATTACAAGCCGTCATTTCCGACGTCATTGAGAAGCTAATAGCCGACAGCACTTGGGTGAGTTTTATCACAGACATTTGGACGTCATGTTAGCTCTGTTAGCATGATTAGTCTTACGGTACAATGGATAGACAAAAACTTTAAAAAGTCTGTCCTTCATGCACAGGAGTGCAGAGGATCCCACACTGCAGCTAGGAACCTGGAACAAGCCTCCACAAGTGAGACAGCATCACAGGTGACTAATGCTAATAAATAACATTTAACACTTTTCATTTAATATAAGTTAAAGTGCTATGCATATCATATGGCTATTACTGAATATATGTCACCAGTTCTTACAACTGTTACACAATTTTTGTAGCAAATAAGCCTAAATAAGAGGGATATGTTCTGACAAAGGAAAGCATAGAAAAATATTATTATTAGTTATCAGCCAAATAAGTTTTAACATATCAGCGTATTGGATATAGGCCAAAAATCCAATATTGTGCATCCCCATTTATATTTATTCTTTGTTTTTGTTTTTTCACATAGACATACAATGAGATTGTTGGAGTTCCTGTTTTTCCCTTCTGCTCTAAAGACACCAGATGGTGCCAACAGTTTCCACAAATGAGAATAATCTTATGATGAGATGCCAAGAGTATAAAGGGCAGCAGATGACTCTCCTCGACGCTGGAGCATTAAACCTGCCTCTGGCAGTAGTGCTTCTGGCCTTTTGTATTCTCTGTGCTCTAAGAAAGACTTATGCCTTCAATTTTGCAGCAACTCTCCTCGTGACTTACATGTGTCTGGTCCTTGTGGAAAGGACCCCTGGAATCCTCTGGTGTATCTCCTACCTTCCTTTGCCACACCTAACCTAAAGTAAGATCTTTCTACACTATCATCCTCCTCGTGGAAAGACATGCTCAAACCCATGTCCTTGCTCCACAGGGTTCCCGAGCTCACTGTAAATAAAATCACTTTAAATTTAAATCTAGTCTTGAAGTTTATTCACATCTCAGTCTTTGCTTGTGGGTATTCAGTTAAACATAACAGAGATCTTGTCAGTTTCTTCCAAAACTCTGAATTTCACTTTGGGAATTTGCGCTTTTCAAATCTTCTGAAACTACTTTAAACTTTTGGTTACCATCTTTTTAAGTTTTATTTTTAGCAACAGCTTAATTAGTTTTCACTTTTAGCTGAAAAAAAAAGAAGTGCTTTTTAACCTAAAAATGTCAACACAGCATAATACATTTTTTGTTTCCATGGATGTACTATTTTTACTTTTTAACTTCAAACCGGATTCATAAAAGGAAGACACTCGAACACAAACACTCGCAGATTATATAATGTAATAGAGTATTTGTATTTTAAAAATATTGAAACAGCTATTTTTTCTTTAGATGCAGAAAAAGCATTCGATAGTGTAAATTGGAATTTCTTATTTGCTACCTTAAATAAATTTGGATTTGGGAACTACTTCATTAACTAGTTAAAAATACTGTATTATATAGCTCACATACAGTGTGCATCAGGACAAATAATCAATTATCTTCAAGCTTCTGTTACAGAGGGGCACCAGGCAAGGTTGCCCACTTTCACCAGCATTATTTGCTATTTTTATTGAACCTTTAGCAGCAGCAATAAGGAAAAGTGCTGATATTAAAGGCATACACTGTAAAAACATAGAACATAAAATTAGTCTTTATGCTGACAATGTTTTACTTTTTCTTCAGAACACAGGAAACTCAATATCTATTGTTATCAAATTAATAAACTCGTTCTCAAAAGTTACTGATTATTCTATAAATTGGACAAAATCTACAGTTCTTCCAATAAATTGCTTGTATAATAATTCTCTCAATGAAAGACTACAATCAGGTAACATTTGGGTAATAATAATAATAATAATGAATTCAATTTATAACGCACTTTTCATTAATGAAAATCTCAAAGTGCTACAAGGTGCAACAGAATTAAATGTCAATAAAACAAGTAATAAAACAAGTAAAATCAATAACAATATCAACTAAGATCAAAAGTAGAATCATGAGGAGGTAGAGTATGCTCGGTTGAAAAGAAAGGTCTTCAAGCCGCTCTTAAAGTCAACCACAGACTGTGGGGCTCTCAGACAGTCAGGTATTAATAGCTCTCCTAAATTGGAAGACTTACTAAAATCGAATCATATCCCACTATTAAAGAAAATTGAAGACAATCTTAATAGATGGAGATCCCTACCCATATCACTTATGGGAAGAGTTGCCTCAGTAAAAATGATGGTGCTGCCGAGAATAAATTATTTATTCTCAATGATTCCAAATAAACCTTCAACTGAATGGTTTAAGTCCCTGGACTCTTCTATATCTAAATTCCTTTGGAAAAATAAAACTCCACGTATTAGTTTAAAAACATTACAGAAATCTAAAGATACCGGAGGATTAGAACTTCCAAACTTTTATTACTACTATTTAGCCAACAGGTTACAATATATATCAAAGTGGTTAAAACCGAATGCACTAGATGAAACTTGGATAGATATAGAACAAACTTTATGTAATAATATTAGGATTTCGGATCTACCATTTATTAGTACAGATTTAAAAAGACATGTCTGCTTTAAAAGTATCAATATTAGCTCATCTCTGACAGCATGGTGGGAGTATCTGAAAATGACAAAGTCTTCACTGTTCCCATGCAGACATACGCCTACAATCCTGACATACAGCAAGAAAATAATATGTTAAATTTCCCAGGTTGGAGAATGAAAGGAATTGAATGTCTGGAACACATATTTGAGGGTATAGACTTTATTCCATTTAATAAATTAATAATACAATATGACATTGATAATAAATATTTCCTACAATACCAACAAATTAAGTCTATTGTAAAAAAAAATTTAAGCTTAATAAAACATTGTTGGAAACACCAACATGTGTGTTAGAGTTCATTAATCTTCAACCCCCGAAATTATTATCTCAAACAGGGGTCCCCAAACTTTTTCCTGTGAGGGCCACATGACTTTTCCCTTCTCTGGTTGGGGGCCAGAGTCAGTTTGTAACAGGAAAAAGTGTGACGATTGCAGGAGTGCCTAAATGTAAAAATGTATTGTTTTCCAGAAAGCACAATCAAATAACCCTCTCTGGGTTCTTCACAGAACAAAAGTCAGGAGATAAATAATAACACTATTAATAAAATAAATACAGTATGAGTATGACTATGACAGAAAACACTGAACCTAAAGTCTATAACTTCGATGATTTGATTGATCCGGGATTCTTTCCTACAATAGAGGAATGCGATTATTACAATGAAAAACAATTTCATGATATCACTCAATCAAAAACTGGTTTGTCACTAATTCATTTCAACGGCAGAAGTATCAATGCCAATTTTTCTAAGATAACCGATTATTTAATGAAACTAAATAGAACATTCTCGATAATAGCTTTATCAGAAACATGGCTAAACAATGATAATACCGATATTTTCCACATCAATGATTATGAACTATATACGATGAACAGAAATCACTCAAGAGGTGGTGGTGTAGCTTTATTTGTTGGGTTGGGGTGTCCTGTCCTGTCGGCAGGGCGAGGGTTGGGCCGAATCTTGGATGTCGGCTACTCTCCACCCCAGAATGAATGGGCCTACCTCCTAGGTTTGGGTGTGGGCTACCCCATGTAGGGAGCAGGTACATGTCTTGGACCTAGGGGGTATAGAGTGTGCATCGGGATTATGAATGGAACGTGTAGTTATTGTTTGTCTTTCTGTGAGTGAGGGTGAGGATAAGGGTGGGTCTGAGTGAGTGTGTCTGTGTATAAATGTCTAAGTGTCAGGCTGGGACTTGGACTGCCCCCTCTCTGATACATCTGAGGCTACTTGGTGTTGCGCTCCTACCACGTGGTCCCCCGGGTGGGTGTCCCTTTGCCTGCGGGCGGGCTTGGGGCCCTCGCTGCCGGGGGTTGGGCGCTTGGGCGTGTGTTGGCGCAGCCTGGTGGCTGCCTGGTGGGGCTCGGGTCCTCTGGTCCTGTCGGGTCTGGGCCTGAGGGGTGGGCGTCCCCAGTGCCCGGGCCTCGGTGTCCGGGCCCGGGGCTACGTCGGTGCAGCGGGCTCTTGCAGCGGGCTCCGACGGGAGCCTGTGAGTTTGTCGTTGTTGGTCCCGGGGGGTCATTGTGTGTGGTAGCTGGTGGGGCTCTTCCTGTTCTCCCCTTTGGTCGGATCTGGGGAGTTGGTGAGTGGCTCGTCCTGTTCGGGTGGCCCTGGGGACTCTGGGCTCTGGGTCCTTCTTGGGGTCTTGGGCTCTGATCCCCCCTTTGTCTGCCTCGGGCCTTGGGGGGGGTGGATCTGTGATGCTTCGCGGTCGCTACTGAATGTTCTATTCGAGGAACCTTATTCACTTATGCATGCTCACAACCACACACAAATGGATGCAGGGATGTATATGTAGATATCATATGCAGATATGTAGATGGGTATGTGATTGAATATGAATGTATATGTATGTATACTGTATATTCATTTGTAAGTATGGGTATGTATATTTATGGAATTCTACTGCAAAGTCATGAATGTTATTATTCTTTATGCATGTGTTGCTGTGTTGTGTCATGTACTTTACAGGATTGCAGATGGAGGTTGGGTGTGTTTGCCTTGTGCTTTTTTTGTGGATAATTGTTGTGTTTTGTTTNATACACTGTATATATATATAAAGAACTTCCTAAACTACACCAAATGTTACAGTTATAAATAATTTACTTAAATACTTGTAGCTTTCTAGCTATTGTTGACTTAAAATCCAAAATGCGGGTGTACATTTATTGTAAAAAATCAAAATCAAAACTCAGATGAATTTGTTTAAAACCACATGGAAGCTTGAGTTATGCAAGTGAATGTTTCTGTTCAGTGTCCTGATTTGACTTCTGTTGTGACTTGGTGATATATAAATGAACTGAATTGAACTGGGGCAGCACTGTGGTGCAGTTAGTAGACCTGCTCCCTGCCAGCGAGCAGGTTATCGTGGTCTGGCGGTCTTTCTGAGTGGAGTTTGCATGAGGCACAGATTGTAATATAAAGAGCTTTGAGTACATGTATCTTGATATGATAGAAATACACTACACTATATAAGTACAGTCCATTTAATCTAAGTACTTATACACACAGCTTTTTTAGTTTTTTGCTACTCCTCACATCTACCTATCTTTAGGTTTAGCTAATTGTTTTCTACGTTTGTCTTAGCGTTTTGCTACTTTTAGGTGGAGTTTTACAGCTTTAGGTTTTTAGCTAGCATTAGACTTTTTAAAACTTATAGCCTTAACAACCCAGTTTGATCATGTTCAGCAAATTTTAGCTTTTAGAACTACAGGCTTTTTTGCCTTTCCACAGAACACCATTTCAAAACATATTTTATAAGAAAATTGAATTGCACTATAAAATATATAAAAGTGACAACATTTTGTTATCCATATACCGTAGATCTTGTTAAAACTGTTGTAAATAAACATGGCAGTTTGGTTATCTTTGAAACAATGACCTCACAGTAGCAGTGTGGAAAAAATCAGCTCATGCCAAGTTCCTCTAATCTGACCAAAGCAGGAGACAAACGGTGTGGGAGTTCCTGACAAAATCTACTGGAAATCCAGTGTCAAGTGTCCTTTTGTCAAACCATTTAACACTTCCTAACCTGCTTGGACTGGAAGATGCTCAGCTGTGAAGAAAAGCATAGCGGATTTAAAAAAAAGCCCTGTCACAGAGCAGAAGGAGGTGTGAAAGAAAAGCCTCCTGACTGGTTTTATCTGGATTAGGTCAGGCTGTGCCATAACACATAAGATTATGACTGATACAGGAATGCTTGTGTTGTAACCTCTGTGGTGATGTCATCAGTACTGTACTTTCCCTTGCAGCACCTGGGCAAAGTCCCCGAGGGCCAAGCGCTTAAAGGCAAGAATCAGGCCCGATTTGTCACCTATCTCATTTTATTTTCTTATAACTTTATTTTCATTTTGTTTTCATAGCTCATACAGAGGTGTACTTGTACTTATAGGCTGTGACATCCTCCAAACAGTAATCTCCCCAGTCCAGGTGTATGCAGCACAAAAAAGAAAAAGAAAAGAAGAGAGACAACATATTTGACATCTCACATATTCAAAGACTTGTCAAGTACAAAACATTTATAGCAGCTTTCAACTAGCTGCTTCAGAACATATTGCAATAATAAAACAGTCATAGGACTCCATCTTTTGATAAACAGTCCCAACTGAAATCTCAATGATTAAGTGAATTGCTCCACCTGACAGATTTCTCTTACTTTCTCAGTCCATGTCATAATTGGGGGTATCTGATTTAAAGGGGACCATAGGTCCTATAAATTTTTACGGTATGTCTATGGGCTATCCAGACCATGTTCAATTTAATATACAAAATAATTCTTAGATAATAAAATTTCCCCTTTCTAATTCTGCCTTTTCTGACTTCCGTTCAGAACGATCGGTTTATGATAATGAGCTCTGAAGGCCACGCCCTTCAAAAATCTGTTTACATTAACTCCGCCCTCCAAAGGGTTTACGTTAGCATTTCATGAACTTTAGAAATGGCTAGTGCTAGCTTAAGATAACTTACCGAAAGCCGTCTGCGCGCGCCGCCATTAGCTGCACCTGTTAGCATTAGCCCACCCGAATCCGAGGCTAATGTTAGCTCGTTCCTCCTCCGGCACATCACCCGCTTAGCTCCGCTCGTTGCATGCGGCGCTTTGGGAGTGATCGCTGAGCGATCCGCGGCTGCTGCTCCAGTCCAGACACATACACAAAGTTCACCGAGTGTTTCCAGCTAATTTATCCGTATGAGGCAACCTCTGATAGGACGCACGGTCCTCAAAGCCAGCAGCTCCCGCCTGCAGATGGTCCCTCCGCTCGTTTTATTTCTGCCAGCTGCGCGTTGGGAGCGATCCCTAATACGTTAAAAATTGAAATAAAACGTAAAAATAACAATTGTACTTTATTTATAAAGCCATTTAAAACAACCACAGCTGCAACAAAGTGCTGTACACATGAAATTAAGAACATTTAAACAAAAGATGAGATGAACTCAGGAAAAACAACCGTGACGTCTTTTACCATACCATACCATACCAGCTTTATTTATAGAGCACTTTAAACACCTACAGGACCAAAGTGCTGTACACACAACAAAACAATCACAATCAGGTAATAAAATAATTAAAATAAATAAAAGTCACATAATAAAAGTTGTGGAATCATACACTCAGATAAAACAAGCGACTAAAATTATTAAAAGTCAACATTTTATACTGAAGTGGGTTGAGCCTAACCAGGGGTTGCTAGGTGAGGCGCTGGACTCAGGTTGGGGTGGGTTGTCCTACGGCTTGGGACATCACAAGCACCAGGATTTGAAATCGAGACATTAATATCCCTGAAAAATAAATATACTTAGAGTAAATATACCACTGGGTGCATTTTTTTGGTCCTAGGACTGTTTTTTTTAAAGAAATACATACCCAAAGTTGAGTAAAAAAACATTAAAAAGTGAATTTTGCATATTTGGTCCCCTTTAAGCCACTTAATAGCCATACATTTAGTATCTGCAGTCAACAGAATATTCAGGAGATTTTTTTGCTTTTTCCAGTGCTTTCGGGGATTGATCCTTGGATGGCCAACTTTAGATCTTTGGGAAGACTTTGGTGGAATATTGTGTTTAGGGCTGCAAACGCATAATCCCAGAAGGGACCAACAATTGGGCATGTGCACCACAGTTCCACCAGTAGACATCTGGGTTTACAGGATTCATTTTTGCCCCATTCCTGGTGTCCTAAAGAAACATGCCTTCCAACCTTCCATTAACTCTCTCCATGAGTTTGAACTGGCCACCACATGCGGCCTCCACAGATGTCCTCCCACATCGGATATCTGAATGTGCATTTCGGATTTCCATTTATATTTTATGTATTATAAACACTCCTAGTTGAAAACACTTGGTAAAAGTGACTTATACAGAGAGTGGTGAAGGCTGCACAGAAGTCTGTTGGAGTCAGTCTCCCCACCATCACAGACATTTACACCTCCAGATGCAGGAAAAGAGCCACCTGCATCATGAAAGACCTCACTCACCCAGCACACTCACTCTTTGCCCCACTCCCCTCAGGACGGAGGTTGAGGAGCATCAAGTGTAGAACCACTAGACTGAGGAACAGCTTCTACCCTGAGGCTGTTAGACTCATGAATAAATAAAAATAAAATAAAAAATAAACACTGCAAAATATCACATTGTGCTGATGCTGATCTGTTTTCTTGTTGCTGTGTTCATCTGTGTTCATCTGTGACCATCTGCTCATACAAACTCATGTTCGTGCCGCTGTTTATTCCCACTATATTAGGCTTAGTGTATTAATAGTTGATGTTTTTCTTAGTTAATTCTAGATGTTATTACTGTTTTTCTCTTGCATTTGTTGTTGGATGTAACTGGGACCCCGTGTACATAATCTCGTTTTCATCACATGTACCACATGCGGTGCAAATGACAATAAAGACTCTCTGACTCTCTCTGACTCTCTGACTCTGACTTATGTCTTTCAAATCTGTCTTTACTTGTTGCACCTTTATTATTAAGAGCTCCTCCACTGGCAAAGGGTACAATACTTTACTCCATTCATTATGGATTGTCAAAAAACACTCAAGTTGTAAATATCAGAAAAAAGGTACTTAGGAAGCTGAAATTCATTCTTTAACTGTTCAAACGATTTCAAATATCTGTCTTTAATTATATGGTGCAGTTTACTGAAACCATATACTGGCCACTTACTAAAGCCCCTGCCAATGATAGAAGGGACAAATCCCTGCACTAAAGCATTACTTGATGGAACAGAAATTTCTCTCAGCATTTCACAAGCTTGTTTTATTCATTGCCAAATTACAAGTGAAGCCTTGGTCCATATACGTTTAAATCTTTCAAGGGGACATCTGAAGAAGGCAGGGCCCCAGGGGTCATCGCACATTGACTTTTTTCAATATTGAGCCAGTACATCAGAGGGATTCTGCACACAAGTCGTTAATGGCCTTAACTGAGCAA
>JBBPBX010007113.1:0-27122 GCA_038048925.1 Garcialebias charrua | reverse complement strand
AAACAGCAGGACTGACGAAGAGTAACCCTGTCTACAGCCGTGTTTTAATTTGAATCCGTCAAATGTGCCTTTTACCTTTATAGCAGCTTCTGGGTTGGAATACAATGTCTTTATCCACTGTATAAAATTTGGCCTACCGGTAAATGAAATCTCTGCAATGCATGGATTAAATACTGCCTGGGCACACAGTCAAATGCCTATTGGACATCAACATATAGTATGAATGAGTTGTTATCTCCAACTTTTGAACAAGACGTTATATTTAAAAGTGCGTAATACCTAACCATTATAAACCCATATCTGGTGGATTTTGGATTTCCTTGATTAAAAGGAGAAACCGGCGTCATCTTGTGGCCATGCAGCCTTTGCCGGAGCAGAGCACCTGCGGTGCAGCTGAACATGATCCGGGGAGTCCAAAACAACCTGCTGCAGCATCACCAGCAGCATCACCACATCTGGATGTTCCAGAAACACCATCCACTCCTTTCAGAACCAGGTCTGGGAGAGCGGTGGTAAAACTAACCAGATTAGACTTGTAAATTTTGCAGATTGTGCAGGACTCAAAGAAAAAAAGAAAGAAAGTGTTTGTTACTTTAAATGAATATGCTGCATTCATTATTGTTTTTTGGTTTTTTTGCACTGTTTAAATGTAATGTGCAAGTCTCAGAGTTTAGAGTGTAGCACAGACAGCACAGACTTTATTTTCTGACATTCTATTTGAAAATTTGGTGTTCTAAGCTAAGGATAACTGTGTGTCTGTTGTGTGTGTGAACAGGGTTTGAGGTAAAGATAGGAGCAGACCTTCCAGCCACAGCGGCAGAATAATCCCCTAAGGTTCTGCAGGATCAATGGCAGTCTACCCGTTGATTCTAGAAAGGGGAGATGTGGTGTAACTGTTTATTTAATACAGGGACGCACGAGTGTGACGTCATCAGACAGGGACAGGAACGTGTTAGGTTTTGTTTCATGGTGTTAAAGAATAAAGCCACGTTAAGCTAGCAGCCGGACTCACGTGTATAATTTAATAACACGACACGGACAAAAGTGATACTGCACCATTTTTTGGCCAAAATGAAAAACGGCGAATCAGAGCCAAAAATGGGTCTAAAAATATGGGAAAAAATCCATAAATAATATGCTTTGGTGTATAATATGCAGGACATTCAAATGAGCAAAAAAACTGTGTAATAGACCGACAAATATGGTACTTGTAGCTGGAGACCACTTCCACTGCAGATCCTCTTCTGTCCAGGTGTGTTTGTTCCTTCTGAAGTCAACAATCATCTCCTTTGTTTGTTTGTTTGTTTATTGTTTGCACAAAAAGAAACAACACACATAAAAGAAAAGTTAAAAAAGTAAACAAAATGTGCAGGAGAGGTCATAAAAACCCTAATTGGGCTTACAAGCGCACCCCCCACCCCCCACTTCTAAAAAAAAATAAAGAAGAAAATCATAAAAGCTTTATACATAAACTTAAATCTTTCTTTAAACATACACAAGGCACTGCATCATCATCTCCTTTGTCTTCTTCACATTGATGTGAAAGTTATTTTCTTTGCACCAGCTCTCCAGATGTTCCACCTCCTGCCTGTAGCTGGACTCATCGTTGTTTGTGATGCATCCCACCACCGCTGTATCATCTGCAAACCTTACAATGTGACAGCCTGGATGGGTAGGTGCACAATCATACATGAGCAGAGTAAACAGGAGAGGGCTCAACACACATCCTCGAGGAGAGCCAGTGCTGAGGGTTATGGTGGAGGAGGAGAAATGGATCCTCACTGACTGTGGACTGTTTGTTAAGAAGTCTAGTACCCAGTTACAAATGGAGGGGCTTAGTCCTAGTGTGAGTAGTTTGTCCATCAGGATTTGGGGTATCATGGTGTTGAAGGCAGACGTGAAGTCCACAATGTGCACACGGAAATAAGTCTTTCTGCTCCAGGTGGGTGAGAGCAGTGTGAACCACAGAGGAGATGGCATCCTCTGTTGATCGGTATGCATACTGATGAGGGTCCTCATTGATGTTGATGGTTGTTTTGAATTGGGTCATGACCAGTTTTTCGAAGCATTTTGCGACTATTGGGGTGAGGGCTACTGGCTGATAGTCATTCAGACCAGTCACTGTAGAGCTCTTTGGGACTGGGATGAAGGTGGAAGTCTACATTAGCTAATTATACATTTTAGCATGACACCATTAATTTGTTGTTGTTTTCTCAATCGAACGACGTCCATGTTACTTCATTCCATGTGTGCTGAGCCAGTTTTTGTGGATGGTGCTGAGGCTGTGAGTATTTAATAATAATAATAATAATTAATTCAATTTATAACGCACTTTTCATTACTGAAAATCTCAAAGTGCTACACATATATTGAATGCTACACACATTCATAAACCGGTGGCAGAAGACTACCATGCAAGGTGCTTTCCAGTCCTACCGGGAGCAACTCAGGGTTAAGTGTCTTGCCCAAGGACACAACGACAAAAGGTGCGGGTCCCGGGAGTCGAACCGCCAACTTTCCGATCGGGAGACGACTGCCATTACCACTACACCACGGCCGCCTGATCAATGAGGCTAGTCAGTCCAAGTGTTTACAGACTGCTTGTGGCCTCAGCAACATCAGATTATAACCTATCTGGTGGGTATACAGTAGTCCCTCGCTACTTTGCGGTTCGTTTTTTGCAGAATCGCTCTATTGCGGTTTTTCAAAATAAAATTGGACATGACACACAATTGGTTGATTGATGGATGATCCGCACAATCGGTATGGAATTTTTATTTTATATAACTTGTTTTAAATTATTTATCACCTGCTGCACTTTTGTGCAGCCCACACTGCATGATAAACTTCCTGCTGCAGCTGATCAGCTGTTCTCCGTGTAGAGTTGGGAAGTGGGCGTGGCCAAGAGCGCTTGCAGGAGGCTGAGACAAGAGGAGGCAGGGAGCTGAAATCATGACATTCTGTGCTTTTATAGAGTGTTTAGAGTTTAGAAACATGTTTCTGTGCTGGACTTTAGACATCACATAAACATACTGTATGTATGATATATATATATATATATATATATATATATATACAGGTAGTCCCCGACTTACGAGCGAGTTCCGTCCCTAGGGGGCGCTCGTATGTCAAAAATTTGTAAGTAGGATCACATAGTAAAAAAAAAAAAAAAAGAATTTTTTTTACTTTTTTTTTTTTAAATAAATGAATACATGTACAGTACTGGACAGTCACCAAGCACTTAGCCTATCCTAACACAGTTTTTAAAGATGAAGGAATAAGTTGAATTGTCTCCCTTTCACATAAAGGGAGCTAGCTCCCTTTATGGCTTTGGGGGGACGGATCTCTGATGCTTCACAGTCGCTGCTAAATGTTCTATTGGAGGAACCTTATTCACTTATGCATGCTCACAACCACACACAATTGGATGCAGGGATGTATATGTAGATATATGCAGATATGTAGATGGGTATATAAATGAATATAGATGTATATGTATATATACTGTATATATATTTGAGGGGAGTGGTGGCGCAGAGGTTAAGAAGGTGAGCTTGTGATCGGAAGGTCGCCGGTTCAAGCCCCGGTACCGACAACATCAAAGATGTGGGTGGGATAAGTGAAGCGGTCACACTTGTATCCACCCTCATCTGCCCCACTCTGGGCCCTTGAGCAAGGCCCTTAACCCCCACCATCTGCTCCCCCGGGAACCCTAGATATCAGCTCTCTGCTCCACACAGAGGGCTGTGGTTGCTCGGTGGTCTGTGGTTGTGTCAGGAAGGGCATCCGGCGTAAAAACAACTGCCAAATCTTCGTGCGACCAGTTCGCTGTGGCGACCCCTAACGCAGGGAATAAAGCCGAAAGAAAAAAAAAAAATATATATATATATATATATATATATATATATATATATATATATATATATATATATATTTGTAGGTATGGGTATGTGTATTTATAGAAATCTACTGCAAGGTCATGAATATTATTAGTCTTTATGCATGTATGTTTCGTTGCTGTGTTCTGTCATGTGCTTTGCAGGATTGTGGACGGAGGTTGGGTGTGTTTGCCTTGTGCTCTTTTTGTGGATAATTGTTGTTTTGTTGTCTTACTTTCTCTTTTCTTTCTCTCAAAAAAATACATATTGGAGTGAGAGGATGGCTATAAGGTGTGAAGGGAGGCCATCTATAAATGGAAAAAAATATATATATATAATGATGTTTTTCTATTACATTAGGGCTTAGTGTATTACTAGTTGATGTTTTTTCCTAGTTAATCCTAGATGTTATTACTGTTTTTCTCTTGCATTTGTTGTTGGATGTAACTGGGACCCTGTGTACATAATCTCGTTTTCATCACATGTACAACATGCGGTGCAAATGACAATAAAGACTCTCTGACTCTGACTCTGACATGTCCAGAGGAGGGACAGTGGGTATATTGGTAGAAGGATGTTAGAAATGCAGCTGCCAGGAAAAAGACAAAGAGCGAGGCTAAAGAGGAGATATATGGATGCAGTTAGAGAGGACATGAAGGTAGTTGGAGTGAGGACAGAGGATGCAGAGGACAGAGTGAAGTGGAGGAGGATGACTCGCTGCTGCGACCCCTGAAAAGGGAAAAGCCGAAAGAAGAAGAAGATCTTTGTTGCCACAATTCTCAAAAATTCTAGAAAAATTATTTGTGACCAGATTAGACCAATTTCTTGATAAACAAAATATTCTAAGTAACAGTTAGTATGGGTTTATAGAAAAAAACTCTACATCTATGGCTTTCATGGAGTTGATGGAACAAATTACTATAGCTGTCGATCAAAAGCAACATTGTGTAAGTACATTTGTTGATTTAAAAAAGCATTCAATACAATTGATCACACCATTCTCCTTGATAAATAAATAAATGTGGTATTAGAGGACCAGCGTTGCAGTGGGTATGTAGCTATTTGAAAAACAGAAAACTGTTTGTACAAATAGATGATGTAAGATCTGACCTCTGCAATATCACATGTGGAGTCCCACAAGGCTTTGTACTTGGACAAAAATTGTTCATCTTGTATGTAAATGATTTGGTAAAGGTGTCTGGACTCCTTAAATGTGTTCTTTTTGCTGATGATAGAACTTTTTTGTTTGGGCAAGGATTTGGAACAGTTGTTGGAATTGATGAAGATGGAATTTGTCAAAATACAAACTTGGTTTAAATTAAACAAGTTATCATTAAACCTAGATAAAACTAGTTATATGATATTTAGTAATAAAAAGACAACTGTTCCATTTAAAATTGATGGTTTTGAGATCTGTATAGTAAGTGAGGTGAAGTTTTGGGGCGTTATTATTGATGATAGACTGTCGTGGAAACAGCACATTAATTCTGTAAAAACAAAAATATCTAAATCTACTGCAGTACTGTACAAAGTCAAGGACTTATTGAATGATAAAGCACTGTACTTGCTGTATAACACAATCATTGTTCCACATTTAATTTATTGTGTTGATGTTTGGGGATAAGCGTGTAAAACTATTACAAAGCCTATTTTTATTTTACAGAAAAGAGCTGTAAGAATTATCGCTACAAAGCATTACTGTCACCCAGTGGTGGGCACAGACCGCTAGGGAGCGCTAAAGCGCTAATCCGCTTACAGTGGACCTAAACTTTTTGTCAGCTTTTTGTGGTTTGACTAACTTTTATAATTCATAAGCGGATTTGTGCTATTTTTATTTAAAATGCAGTACCGCTAATTATCTATCAATAAAAACCAATAAACTTATTTACAAGCTCTTGTGCTGCTTGTTTTACCTTTTTCCCCACCGTAAAGAGCAGAGAGGAGGGAGGGTGTGAGGGGGAGGGAGCAGAGCGGAGAACAGACTCGGATCTACCATGTAGGTAAATGATGCCGTTGCCTGGGGATCCCAATCAGCATGGGGCCCCGGCCCCGCCGCGCCCCGGCCAGTCACCTACATCCCTAACATTGATCCTGCTTGTTAATGTACATTTAACATAAAAATAATTATAGTTACGATGAAAACGATCATTAAATACGCAATAAAAAAACGGTCGATTTCTTTATCCCCCTACTAAAAATGGACTATTCCATCTTGACATCTTCCGGGTCAGAGGTGAACTCAGGGGCTAATTCTGTGGCTAGCTGGCTGCGCTCGGTCTCTTCATAAATCCGCAGAGAACCCCGCTGTTTCAAGCCAAATTAACGCGGCCGGAGGATTTTATTGTGTGTTTTGTGTCGACCATTCGACGGTGAGTCGTTAGTTTTATGTATTTTAGTTACTTTTCATTAAATCTGTTGACTACCTATAGAATCTTGACATCTTCCGGGTCAGAGGTAAACTGGACCTAACTCTGTGTCCAGCTGGTTGGTTGTGCTGGGTTACTAATGGATAAATCCGCAGAGAACCCCGCTGTTTCAAGCCGTGGCCGGAGGATTTTATTGTGTGTTTTGTGTCGACCATTCGACGGTGAGTCGTTAGTTTTATGTATTTGGGTTACTTTTATGTATAAATGCGGTGGCGACACACCCGTGTATTTGAGATTTAAAAGTGGTTTTAGGGATTAAAAGATCATTCTATTTTTTGTTAATTTCGTGGCCGAATAGAATATATGTACGTAAAGTATTAAATAAATCCTTTGATTTTTGTAATTTCATCCTTTTAGGATCATTTTTGTTACTTTTCAGTTGGCAGTGTAGTGCAAATTTTGCATAACGCTGCCGGCTATTAGATTAGCTTCCCCTAATTTTCATAAGACATTTGTGCTTTTGAAATTGTGGACCTAAAAAAATTAATAAGCGTTTTAGAAATTGTGGAACTAATTTTTTAATTAGCGTTGCCCACCACTGCTATATTGGATTTGATTTGATGTTTATTCATTCATTTTAAAAGAACAATACAAGACAGGATTGAGAAATGCGTGTAAAAAAAAAACTATTTGTACTCATGCTTCTTAAAATGTAGAACAAAGGAAGCTGAAGAAAAGTACAAAAAATACAAAAATAAATTGGTTGGCATTATAAGAAAACACAAAAAAGAATATTACAGTGAACTGTTGAATAAATGTAATGGGGATATGAGGGAGACGTGGAAAGTTGTGAATGGTGTGTTAAATAAACACAAAGTAAACTCGGGTATTTCACATAACTTTACAATAAATAACATGGAAACAAATGATAAAAAAGAAATTGTTAACGGCTTTAATCAGTATTTTGTGAACGTCGGAACTAACCTTGCAGCCACAATTCCAAAGGTGAATAACAATGTAAACTATTTAATCGATGGCTGTTTAGACAGTATGTTTTTGAATGGAACTGATAAAGACGAAATACTGAAAGTAGTTAAAAACTTTACAGAAAAAAAATCGAAAGATTGTATGGATATGGATATGTCGTTTGTGAAGAGTATAATGTGTCATGTGATTGAGCCGTTCACTTACATTTGTAATTTATCATTTACAACTGGTGTATTTCCTGATAGAATGAAGGTGGCTAAAGTGGTTCCATTTTTCAAAACCGGTGACAAAGGTGTGTTCAATAATTATAGACCGATATCCCTACTACCACAGTTCTCAAAAATCTTGGAGAAACTATTTAACATTCGATTAGACAAATTCATTGAAAAACACAACATTCTAACAGATACTCAGTATGGTTTTAGATCTGGTCATTCAACATCAATGGCACTTATGGATTTTGTTGAACAAGTAATTACTGCTGTTGACCAAAAATAATATTGTGTAAGTGTTTTTGTTGATTTAAAAAAAGCCTTTGATACCGTTAATCATAGTAGTCTCCTTAATAATACAATACAATGGCTATGCAGTTACTCAAAAAATAGGAAACAATATGTTCAGTTGGATGACGTAAAATCAAATCACTGTACTGTTACATGTGGTGTTCCACAGGGATCAATACTCGGTCCGAAACTTTTCCTTTTATATATTAACGATCTGGTTAAAGTGTCTGGGGTCATCAAATGTGTTTTGTTCGCAGACGACACAACTTTTTTTTGTTCTGGAGACACTATTGAACAAGTAATGGATTTATTAATGAAGGAGTTTGTAAAGATTCAAAACTGGTTTAGACTCAACAAATTATCATTAAATTTGGATAAAACATACTACATGATATTTAGCAATAAAAATAAATCAATAGACATTCCATTTTTTATCGATGATTCAGAAATACGCAGAGTCAATGAGGTAAAATTCTTGGGTGTTATTATTGATGATAATTTATCATGGAAACAACATATAAATTTAGTTAAAACAAAAATATCTAAATCAATTGCAGTATTTTATAGGGTTCGATATCTACTAAATGATAAATCTTTGTATCTGTTATATAATTCATTGATTGTGCCACATTTGATTTATTGTGTAAGTGTATGGGGAAAAGCATGCAAAAGCAATACAATGCCTATTTTTATTATGCAAAAAAAGATTGTGAGAATTATAACCAGAAATCATTATTGTCACCCTTCTGGTATATTATTTTCTCAAATGAAGCTACTGAAATTCTATGATTTGGTCGATTACAACATTTTGTTACTTATGTATAGAGCACATAATAATATACTACCATCAAATATTCAAAGGTTTTTTGTGAAAAGAACAAGCTGTTACAATCTTAAGGGTAAAGATGTGTTTGTTAAACCACAGTTCAGAACAAGTTTGAAGGGAAGAACTACAGTAATACAAGGCGTAACATTGTGGAATAATTTAATGCCAGTATTTAAAGAAGCTAAATCAATTTCTGTATTTAAGAAAATTGTCAAAGTTGAATTGTTAAACAAATATGATTGAATGTAACTGAGTAATCCATATATTGTTGGTTAAACGAGTTATTTACTTATTTTGTTATTAGAGAGCAATTAGTTTGTATTAGATAGATAGGAGCAGATTTAATAAGATATTTTCTTCATCTGCTACCTTTTCATTTTACACCTTATTTTTTTTATTCTTTTCATTTGCTTGTCATTTGTTGTATCACATTTTGTAAAATGAATAAACTTAAATAATAATAATAATAATTTCATCAGATACAAGAATACAAGTAGGATAAAATGAAAGGAGCAGAAAGAAGATGAAATCTTATTATATCTTATTATATCTAATATTATTTTATCAACTAAAATTACTGAAGTTTTATGATTTGGTGGATTATAATATTTTGTTAGTAATATATAGAGCTCAGAACTATGTACTACCTTCAAACATTCAAATGCTTTTTGTTAAAAGAATAAGTTGCTATAATCTTAAGGGAACAGAGATTTTTGTAAAACCGTAGTACAAAACCAGTTTAAAGGGACGGTCTACTTCAATCCAAGGAATTGGATTGTGAAATGGTTTGGTAAATTATGTAAAAAATAAAAAAAGTCAAGTCAATGTTTATATTTAAGAGAATGATCAAAGTCAAATTGTTTAAAAAATACTTATGAATTAGTTTAATTTGATGTCTTAGAAATTGAAAATTGTGATGTTATTAATTTTTTTAATTATTGTTGTTTGAATTGATTGTTTGAATTGATAGTTTTTTTAAAGTGGCAAATATAATAAGATTTCTTCTTCTTTCTGCTACCTTTTATTTTATGTTTTTATGTTTTCATATAGTATGTTCAATAGATGGGGGGAAAATGACTTTTATTGGTTGAAACCAGACTAATAACACACTTTTTATACCTTGGTTTTTAACCTAAGATCTTAATTTTTATGGCATTTTAAACTCATAAGTAGACGTACAAGATATATGTTTTTATTTTTTGTATGCCTTGTTTGCATTTTAGCAACTTGTCTGTGTTTTTGTATAGCATTTTCTTTTAACTCTGTGGTTGTTATAATGTGCTATAACATAGCAAGACGGCCATGGCGACCGTGGCGTAGTGGTAAGGGCAGTTGTCTCCCGATCGGAAAGTTGGCGGTTCGACTCCTGGGACCCGCACCATGTGTCGTTGTGTCCTTGGGCAAGACACTTAACCCTGAGTTGCTCCCGGTAGCACTGGAAAGCACCTTGCATGGTAGTCTGCCGCCACCGGTTTATGAATGTGTGTAACATTCAATATATGTGTAGCACTTTGAGATTTTCAGTAATGAAAAGTGCGTTATAAATTGAATTAATTATTATTATTATTATTATTATTAAGACACATGCAGGTTACACACACAGGCCCAAAGAGCAGGCCTCACAGAACCAGATAAAGAAGTGCAGCTCACACACACATACACACACGAGCACACAGCTAACTCACACTTACATAAGCATGTACACACACAGAGAAACACACAGGCACATAGACACCCACACGCGCTCACGTAAGGTCTATTTTGCTCAGAAGCAGGACAAGCAGATAAGAAAGAGAGCTGGCTGCAAAAAGGAGGCTCTTGCTCAGAGCTTTTGCTGTTCAAGACCTTTTTTTAAAAAGTAACAAAACTATTACAGTAATGTCATACAAAAATAATAAAACAATATATGATTATATAAAAAGTGATCTTTTATGAAACAGAATGTGTTGATTATTAAATTGTGGTAAAAGTCAAAGTGTTTTTGCATGTTCTACGATTACTGACGATATATTATGATTATAGTGATGTGATTAATATATCTTGTAAGATTCCATGGCAAACTAAAATGTTTTCCACAATCTGGGTGAAAGGTGAAACATAGTTGAAAACTTTTTCTGACTGACACAGATGGCATGATGCCACCATCGGCCAAAGGAGGGTGAGGGCTGAGAAAAACATTATGTCACCAACTCTGTCCGGAGGATGGATGGAAATGTAGCCATGACCTCATCAGCTACCAATGAGAATTTAGTAAGGTGATGTAACCATCCATTTGCTATAAAATAGACTGGTGTAGAAGGAATATTTGCTGAAGTGGTGAATAACCTTATGGATTACACTGGACAAGACTTGGACCTCTAGAAGCTTAAACAGAAGACTTGGAATATCTGAAAAAGAGTCTCTTTTTGATACTCTTTTTCTTCAGCCCGGATATTTTCTATTTCTTCAAAAAATTGGACAAAGCTTTCAGAGAGGAGCAACAATATGTGACAGGCTACGGGAAAAGCAGGAACAAGTCTCTCGCACTCAAACTGAAAAAAATCAATAAAAGCTTCAAGTTCTGAGAAAATAGTGAAAATTGTTTTTTTACAAAATATACTAGTTGAAGTTGTGAAGAAACCACCCCATGCTTTAAAAAACACTTTAGAAGCATTTGAACTGATAAACTTTGTGTTAGAATTCAGCTTGTTTTTAGAGTAAAAACGAGCCGGCCGAGATTTGCATATTGGGGGTGTGGAAACCACCCGCTGATTAACATGCAGTCTTTATTTGGCTGGTTTCTGAGCTTTTCCCACTGCTTGTTATTGGTTTCAGCCAATATGCAGATTTGAAAGCTTTCCTAGACATAGTCTGTGTTGACAATCCTTGCTGTGGATTGGGGTTAAGGCAAATTAATGTAAATGAACAGCAATTGTTAACACCCCCACGTAACACTTCAGGAATGGGGACTTTCTTCTAAAACTTTGAGGCCTGTTTTCTCCCTAATCTTATTTGCAGATTGCCAACATTGAAATGGCTGTATCTTCTTCTTTTTTTTTGAGTGCCATGTGTTTGACATCATCGGATAGCTTAGAACCCACACTTTCAGATTCTGTAAATAACTCAAAATGACCCAGGGGAGACTTGTTCCTGGTTTTGCTGTGGCTAGTCACATATTCAACCCAATTTGAGTTGAATTATTTTTTTCTTGCCTTTGGAATAAACCCTTGAGGATTATACAGTAAAGGAGGTAAGGTAAATGCTCCCATCTCTTGTTCATTATCTAAATTTATATTAAAATTAATTATAACAGCAATAAGCCTGATTAAGCATGAAGATTAAAATCAGTTACAAGGATTGCTCTGTGATGAAAGATTAAAGGGATTTTGAGAGAGTTCTGAGCACCGGAGATCGGCCACAGAGAGCTGTTTGTTTTCAGTTTGTGGGAACAACGAGTTTTTCTTTATCTTCACCCTGCTGCTGAAGGCCTCTCGTCAGCTCGACTGAGCCATGATGGATTATAATTGATTATTTCCATTTTTGATTGGATTATAACACAAGGATCTTTTTATAACACCTTTTGAGGATTTTATCATTGATTGGATTAAAGCCTGAATTATCATTTTTTCCTTTTTTTATTTTAAATTATTTTTTACATTTTTGGGCTCTAGTGGCTTTTATTGTATAGGGAGAGGGCGAAATGGGTAGAGAGGGGAAAGACACAGCAGAAAGAAGCTCATCGGGTCTGGGACGTGAACCCACGATGCCTGCAGATAGACCCAGCCTCAGAACATGTGCCTCGTGCTTTATCCCCCACACCATAGCGGCAGCACTTCCTTTTTTGATTGGATTATAACACAAGGATCTTTTTATAACACCTTTTGAGGATTTTATCAGTGTTTGATTGGATTAAAGCCTGAATCATCATTTTTTTCCTTTTTTGATTGGATTATAACACAAGGAATTTTTTATAACACCTTTTTGAGGATTGTATCATTGTTTGATTGGATTAAAGCCTGAATCAGCTTTTTTTCCCCCTTTTTTTTCTGACTAGATTCAATCACCAATCAAACACCTTGAGCCCTGTTTGTGGATCCACCTTTAGGGAGCTATGGAATTATTTAACTATTTAAATTCCAATCATGTAATCTGATGTAATCAACCTGTATTAGAAGTCCTTAACGTTGTTACCCTTGTAACTAATAATTAAAATAACACAAAACGTGTAAATCTGGATTTTTTCTTGACTCACCTGATATTCAATGATGGAAAACTTGGTTAAAAGATAACAACAATTAAGTGAGGAGGTTTTAAACGGTTTTATTAGCTTCTAGATTAATAAACAACCCCCTGGGATCTTATTTTCCTAGATCCTAAAACTAACCAGATCTGAAACAATTGCAAACTACAAGAGGTAAGCTGTCGTTAATGCACGTTTCCCCGTGTGGTACAATCTGACTCCATTCTGATAGGTCAGGCTATTGACGGGGTGAAACGAGGGTGTGACGTGCAGATCGGAGACAGTAAACAGTCTGGGTGAATTACCTTATCTCAGCCTAAAATCCTAACTGTTCCGGGACACATCGGGTAATACTTGAGTGCAAGGATAAGTTAAGGACCCGTTACTGGAGTAGGTTGGAGTGAGGACTTGTTGCAAAGTCCTGTGGCTACCTCACTCGCGTTGAACGACATGGCGTCCCTGGGTAGGCTCTTTTAAAGAATAAAGACTCCCAAGATACCAAGGCGTACATCAGAGGACTGACCAAGCGCCAAACTACAACACTCCTAGGGTGGAGGAGTTGTAGTTGTTGGACTAGCTACCAGCTGAGTATCCCTTAACTCTACAGCAGTGGGTAGGGTACAAATGGCTTACTAATGGTTTGTTGATCACAGATCAGGAGTAAGATTAGCAGCAGGTCTGTTTTCATCCCAGGTACCTGGACATAAAATCAGGTGGCTTTGAAAACAGACCGACTCGAGACGACAAAAACAAAAAATGGCCACAGGTGTGGCACCAGTAGGACTGGAGTACCAGTCCAAAATGAACGATTCAACTGAACCAAAACCCAAGCTGGTATCTGCAGCCACGATGGAGAATTCTCAAATCCAACGGGCAAAAGCACGCATGGATCAGGGACAACAACTCACATCAGTCTGGTATCAACTCGGACGAACAGTTACTCCAGAAAGAGATGTTGGGGCTCTGAGAGTGGTGGTAAGGGGAAAGAAAAGAGAAGTGACCTTCATTAAGGTGCCCAATGAGACCTTGGTTCCCCAAATCGATCAAGCAATGGGGTCTTGTGACCTAGAACAACGGTACTGGGATGAAATGAGAAAAAACGAGATGAAACAAAACCCAAAACAGCCATAAGCAGCCCCTTTGGGCTTCCCCAACAACAACAACAGTCAATACAAAGGGCCTCAAAGACAGCCAGAACCACGGTATAGGGAATGACCCCCGAGACCCTAGTCAGAACTGAATTATGGAAACCAACAACAAAGGAGATTTCAAGCCTCAGCAGCTAACACAACACCTCAAAGATGGGGCAACTATGTGCCCTCAGAAGAATATGCAAGAATGACACCTGATGAAAGAAAGGCCCTTTGTGAATCCCGACTGAAAGGGGATGGGAAGCCAGCTAAATAATGGTCAAAAGGTTGCGGATCACCCTGGATAATGTTTATTGGGACGGTGAAGAAATCTATGCCAAAATGGATGGAAAACCTTACCTGATAGACTCTGGGGCAGAGGTGTCTATGACCCGCAGAAACCTAAAGACAATAGGACACCTTACGGTTCAATTAGCAAACGGGACCGTACAAAAAATGCCATTTGGGTTATGGCAAGGAATAGTGTGGATAAAAGGTCCTTACAACCTCCTATCAATAACAGACTTAAAAGGGTTAAGAAAGCCGAAAAAAGACCGAAGAGCATTAAACCGACGCATGGACATGCTCAAGTCTAGGTTGGTAAAATTAGGGCCCACACATAAAAAATATGAATCTGAAGTATAGTATAAACCTGTAAATATCCCCCAAAGTAACAGAACAGAACAAAGGATTTATCCATTTGGGAAGAAAGTGGATTTGAAAGTGCTAAGGGAAAAGTGGTGGCTCACCATGATTTGTGGAAGAAAAATAGCTGAAATCAGGCTGAATCTACAGTTAAAGATGGAGCACCAATAGTCCCACACTAAGAAGAAGGAAATTACTGGCAAGGAAATGAAGAAGTGGATCATTATGTGCAATAGAGAAAAATCATTTTTTGTCGGGATCGAGAAGTAGGAAAGAACCCCCCGAGGGTCGGAGGGTCCCACAGAGTGTACGTGTTAGAGGCTGTGCGGTGCGGGCATGAAGAGCTAGGTCATGCGGACATACAACCTACACGTAAGGAGTTAGAGAGTCAGGAGCTCTGGATTCCCATGAAGCAAATTCGCAAGGTGCTGCAGGATTGTGTCGTATGTGGTCAATATAACGTAGGACGACGCAGGCACAGAGTGGATGGACAAACTATCAAGAGTACCATACCTTGGGACTCAGTGTGCATGGATGTAGCTGGACCCATGGGAGTCAATGACAAGAAGGGAGAGAAATACCTTCTAGTGCTAGTGGACTCAATGTCAGAGTATGTGGTAGTTAAACCGGTAAGAAAAGCTAATGGCAACAGTGTTGTTAGCATGCTGAAACAAGTCTGTAGGTCGTTGGGCTTTCCAAAGGAACTGAGAACTAATGATGGGACACACTGTTGTAACACACAAATGGATCACTGTGTCAGACTTTTGGGGTGATGCATGTTTACTCACTGCCCCATACACCTCAAGCCAACACAGTTGCCGAAAGAGCCATATGTTTAGCCAAAAATTGGATAGCTAAAAATGCTAATACCAAAGAATGGAGCACTAAAACTGTGGAAGTAGGGCAAGCCTTGAATGACAGGCGTAGAACTGGAAGACCCTCCCCCGGTGAGGAACTTAACCAACGTCAATTTAACATGCTGGAAAGTGGGCGGGCCTCAAGGTTAAAGGGGAACAACCAGCCTCCAACACTTCATTTGAGGTTGGACAGAAGGTGTGGGTCAGCTCACAGGATCACCCATCAGCAGTTGCAGTGAAGCCCAAATACAACACCACAGACAAGGTGAAGAGAATATTAGACAAAAAACATAGTGGGAATAGAAGCAGAAGAATAGAGCAGAAGAATAGAGCAACTGAAGCCTAGTTCAAAACCAGAAACCGGAATATGGCCAATGGACCAAGCACCATGCTCCCCTATCTTACAAGCCCAAAACCAGAAAAGTTGGCACGTTGTGCAAATCGCAAATAAAAACAGAATACAATGACTTGCAAATCTTTTTCAACCCATATTCAACTGAATAGAATGCAAAGACAATATATTTAATGTTCGAACGGAGAAACTTTATTTTGTTTTGCAAATAACCATTAACTTAGAATTCAATGGCAGCAACACATTGCAAAAAAGTTGGCACAGGGACATATTTACCACTGTGTTACATCGCCTTTCCTTTTAACAACACTCAGTAAACGTTTGGGAACTGAGGAGACCAATTTTTGAAGCTTTTCAGGTGGAATTCTTCCCCATTCTTGCTTGATGTACAGCTTAAGTTGTTCAACAGTCCGGGGTCTCCGTTGTCGTATTTTACGTTTCATAATGCGCCACACATTTTCAATGGGGGACAGGTCTGGACTGCAGGCAGGCCAGGGGAGGACCCGCACTCTTTTGCTACGAAGCCACGCTGTTGTAACACGTGCAGAATGTGGCTTGGCATTGTCTTGCTGAAATAAGCTGGGGCGTCCATGAAAAAGACGTCGCTTGGATGGCAGCATATGTTGCTCCAAAACCTGTATGTACCTTTCAGCATTAATGGTGCCTTCACAGATGTGTAAGTTACCCATGCCTTGGGCACTAATGCACCCCCATACCATCACAGATGCTGGCTTTTGAACTTTGCGCCTATAACAGTCCTGATGGTTCTTTTCCTCTTTGGTCCGTAAGACACGACGTCCACAGTTTCCAAAGACAATTTGAAATGTGGACTCATCAGACCACAGAACACTTTTCCACTTTGCATCAGTCCATCTCAGATGAGCTCGGGCCCAGCAAAGCCGGCGGCGTTTCTGGATCTTGTTGATGAATGGCTTTTGCTTTGCATAGTAGAGCTTTAACTTGCACTTACAGATGTAGCGACGAACTGTAGTTACTGACAGTGGTTTTCTGAAGTATTCCTGAGCCCATGTGGTGATATCTTTTACACACTGATGTCGGTTTTTGATGCAGTACCGCCTGAGGGATCGAAGGTCACGGGCATTCAATGTTGGTTTTCGGCCTTGCCCCTTACGTGTAGTGATTTCTCCAGATTCTCTGAACCTTTTGATGATATTACGGACCGTAGATGGTGAAATTCCTAAATTCCTTGCAATAGCTCGTTGAGAAAAGTTGTTCTTGAACTGTTCGACAATTTGCCCACGCATTTGTTCACAGAGTGGTGACCCTCGCCCCATCCTTCTATGTGGATGACTGAGCATGTCAAGGAAGCTGCTTTTATACCCAATCATGGCACCCACCTGTTCCCAATTTGCATGTTCACCTGTGGGATATTCCAAATAAGTGTTTGATGAGCATTCCTCAAATTTCTCTGTCTTCTTTGTCACTTGTGCCAGCTTTTTTGAAACATGTTGCAGGCATCAAATTCCAAATGAGCTAATAATTGCAAAAAATAACAAAGTTTACCAGTTCGAACGTTAAGTATGTGGTCTTTGCAGTGTGTTCAATTGAATATAGGTTGAAAAAGATTTGCAAGTCATTGTATTCTGTTTTTATTTGCGATTTCCACAACGTGCCAACTTTTCTGGTTTTGGGCTTGTAGAATGGCCACTATATGCGGGGGAGTTATTTTAAAGGGGACCTCAGATGGTTTTTTAAAAATTTTATGGTATGTCTGTGTGCTATCCAGACCTTATTCATTCAATTTAATACACAAAATAATTCTTAGATAATAAATTATACCCTTTTTAATTCTGCCATTTCTAACTTCCGTAATAAACGACCGGTTTATGATAATGAGCTCTGAAGTCCACGCCTGTCAAAACTCTGTTTACATTAACTCCGCCCCCTGTAACAGCCAGTATCTCTGTTGTTGTTTTAAAATTGCCGGACACGCGTTGGGAGCGATCGCTAATACACTAAAAATTGAACTAAAACGTAAAAATAACAATTATAAAGTATTATTATGTAGATGTATATATCTAGTCTCACCCCGATCTCTCCGAAACAAAAGGCTTTAAAAAAAAAAAAAAAAGATGCCGTGGCCGGGAAACAAACCCCGGTCCTTTGGGTGCCATACCAGCTATTTATCTCCCTGACCCACCTGGCAGTTGAGCAGAAGCAGTCCTTCATCGTATAAGAAACAAATACAACCACCTACTTTTAGAACGCTGGAGTTTTGATTCGATTTTGATGAAGTGAAAAGTATTCTTAAAATAAATAAATTGCTAATCTGAAAAGTATATCGATCAGTGGTGCTTGTACGTTTCAGACTGTCGCCCTGCATCAGAGTGTGTGTGCACAGTTTCAACGAGACAGAGTTCAAACAAGGTAATAAAACATTCTGGTTTTACTCAAGATATGCTACGTGGCTGGAGCAGGGCAAGCCCCTAGCCTCCCGGGGCTAAATAAATGATTACTATGATCCTCTCAAATCCTTCAAAGCCCAGCTGGACGTGATAAGGTTCGAAGCCCCCAGAAATGCCCCAACGATGCAGCAGTATGACCAAGGACTGAATAAACACCTACAGCGCCACCTCTTTATCCAGGAATAGAGGGATTAAGTGACGAAGAAATGATCAGGCAAAAAGATAGGTGTTGAAACCCTCGAGATCTGCTTGAGCAGTCCGTACAGCAGGCCTGGCTCTATGATCCAGCGATAGGAAGAGCAAGAAACATACCCCTTGGCACTAATCAGTTTCCTTTGGTCTTTAGGGTGTACTGTGACCCAAAGGACACAGACAACCTTGAGTCAGCCCAGTTGCCCGATGCTGTGGACAGTGAGGCCCGAGAAGGAGGTTGGAAAGGTCCCTGGGAACTGATGACATGGGCTCAATTGATTGCAGAAGTAATTCTGAACCAAAAAATCCCAATGGTGGATCTGCCTTCAGTCTCTCGTGAGGCTGGAGCCAGGCATTCAGGACTGTACTATTACACCACCAGCTTGGATGGATGGGTAGTGGAAGAGGTAAGGCCAAAGCAAAAGACAGCTGAATATTTGGTAACCCCAGAAGACTGGGAACGACACGGAGTGCTGCAGATTCCTGGAACAGCTGCACAAAGGGTAGATACACCCATAAGACCTGACTCCACCCAACGGATTAAAGTCTCGGTACAGATGGTCGTGACACCATACAAGGGAGTGTACTCGGTGGGAGCTACAATACACCTGATCGAAGACAATAAAGATGACACAGAAAAGTCCCAACCCAGTAAATCAGAGAAAAAGCGAAGTGTGCTGAACGCTTGGGCCAGCAAAACATATCTGAGGAAATGGAAGCACACGAACAAGGAAATGGACAACTAAAAGCTGAACGAGGGGGCGCTAGGGTCATCAATGGATCTCATCGCAGGAGAGAAGAAATGGAACCTGGAAGTACCCCAGCCTGAACCTACAGAATGGCTGGTGATTCAGTGGAAGTGGGTGTGGTAAGGACTGCAACCTGGATTACCATACCCCTCTCCACTATATCTGGAACTCCTCAAAGACCAAGTGACCACAACTCATAGGCACTCGAGAAGGAAGCCCAGAGCTAAAAGAAACAAAGTCTTCGAAAAGAAACCCTCTTAACATGATTTGCCTGGACGGGAGACTAAATCGAGATGATTCAGATAGCAATGCAGACCCACACATCTATGAAAATGAACCACACATCTATGAAGATATGGCGACCCCTGAAAGGGGCACGGTCCATTCATTTTGGCTTACACTTCCCGTAGACGTGTTAGAGCCGTTGCCCAAAATGCGTGACGGTGCCCCCGTGCTTGGAGAATTTCGGCATACATAGTCACCAGAGGGGCAATGTCAATGAACGGGTATAGGACGATGTCCCTCTGTGGTACTACATGGTTGGTGGCGCTAGCGCTCCTTCGTGAATCCCCCCCTTGGCATGGGTCCCCCCCTTTCACCCTTTGATGTCTGTAGCCCCGCCCACTGGCATGGACTGATACCAAGGGGGCACGGCCAATACTTCCCTATGGACCAATACATCCCTATGGGGATTTTCAAAGACCTCTCCCCTTTCACCCTTTGACCCCTGTAGCCCCGCCCACGGGCATGGACTGACACCAGGGGGGCACGGCCAATACATCCCTTTAGGGTTTTTAAGTGACCCCTCCATTTTGACCATCGGGACCCCCGTAACTTCCCAAAACCCACCCGCGGGGCTCTAGGGCGCCTCCCTAGTGGTCAAAAATGGTATTACATGAAATTTTTGCAAAAGTGTCATTTTCGGGTCCCATGCGCGTGGGTGGTTCGTCTCAAGGGTCCATAGGCCCCTGTGACATTTTTGTGCCCCTTACAGTTTTTTGGTCACCATTCCCAGAGGAAGGTCGCACAGACCCAGGTGAAGTATCGTTACGCTCGGAGTGACCCTCCGGACGACATCTGTCAAGCTCAAAGCTCTGGATCGATGGGAAATTTTTTGACATCTCGGATCCTCACCAAATTTTACAGACTTGTTCGGCTCTGCGTGGTGACCATCTCACCTAAATTTGAGATCTCTAGGTCAAAAGGGCGCCGAACGGGCACAGAGACCCTCTCGTGACCTTTGCCGTGACCTTTGCTGCCATTTCGCGTAGGAAGGTCCTTCGGATGCAGCGGAGGTATCGTTACGCTCGGGGTGACCCCCCGGACGACATATGTCAAGCTCAAAGGCCTTGGTTGATGTAAAAAAATTTGACCTCTCGGACCCTTACCAAATTTTACACACTTGTTCGGCTCTGCGTGGTGACCATCTCACCCAAATTTGGGATCTCTAGGTCAAAAGGGCGCCAAACGGGTACAGAGACCCCCTCGTGACCTTTGAATGACCTTTGCCGCCATTTTACGTAGGAAGGTCGTACAGACGTAGCAGAGGTATCGTTGCGCTCTGGGTGATCCCCCAGACGATATATGTCAAGCTCAAAGGCCTCGGTTGATGTACAATTTTTGGCCTGCTGAAGGTCACGGGGCTCTCTAGGCACTCACCGGGCAGGGGAACGGTTCACGAGGGCGACTCGGACGTCATTGCGTTCGGCCCATCGTTTCGATCGCAACGAGCTTACCCGTGCCATTCCTAGGCCACTCCTATGGTCCGTAAGACCTCCTGAGGCCTCTCTCAGGCTTTGGTCATGGGGGTACTCACTAGGCACTGACCGGGCAGGGGAACGGTTCACGAGGGCGACTCGGATGTCATCGTGTTCGGCCCATCGCTTTGATCGCAACGAGCCCACCGTGCCTTCATAGGCCACTCCTATGGTCCGCAAGACCCCCTGAGGCTTCGTTTGCGGCCTTCTGCGTCTGGTACATGGAACGGCACCAAGGGGTCACGGGAGTCCGTTTGGCTCCGGAACTGGATGTGGAAAGTCTAATTTCCAGCAAACTGTGTTTGGCTTCCAAGGACAGCTTTAGAGCATGAAAAGTAGACCTCTCTTTCTTGACCTTTTCACTCCTGGACCCCCAGAACCACAGAAATTGCACCCTGAGGTCTGGAGGAAAAAGGGTCACAAAACGGTACCAGCGGGTCACCAGTTGTACTTTCAATGAGTGAACCTCGGGCCTTATACTTCGGAGTGCGTTTGGGCCCCGTGATTCGCATAGGAACCTTCGATCTGGGCAAGCTTGATGCCGTTGGAAAGGTCTTTTTAAGACGAAGAGAATGAGCCCAAGCTCGTCTTGATGACCCCTTCCTCGGCCGCACAATTAACCCGCAAACTTGGAGCTGTAGGCCCATTGACTTACATTGCGTTTATGTCTGTGTTCATCGTGCTGCCACGGGCCACAGGAATTGACCAGAGCCACAAAACTATAGAAATGGGTAGAAACAGTTGCGCTTGAAAGATCTTGTGAATTTGGTGGTGCTAGGTCAAAGTTAAGGTACCTTAATTAACTTTTGAACAAGCGGAGGCCTGTGGACAATTCCCACCCCTTTTTTTACACATTCTGCAGCCCGTATCTCCCTGAAGGAAGCAAGGAACTGGACCAAATTTGCTGGGGATGTAGATCGGTATAGGCCACATCTACCCTGAAAATTTGGGCTTCCTATGTGCACCGTAAGACCCTCAAACGGCCCTGCAAAGGCCGGTCAGGTGTATTTTTGTGAAAAATAGTGTTGCAGAAAAAAATTCTTAACTCAGGACCCCGAAGGCCTAGAGACTCCAGATTTGAATCACATGTACATGGAATAAGCCCTAAAAGAGTGTGAAAGTTTTGTGCACGTACGTGAACGGGAAGGGGTCCAAATTTACAAAATATTTTCAGAAAAGGCAGTTTTTGGGGGCCAAAAGTGTTTAAGTTCCTAACTCGGGGCCAAAAGAGGTTAGGGACCCCAGATTTGAGGTGTCAACATTGGGGGGAGGGTGGAACACATCCATCTTGTCATTTTTTTCATAACTGTTTTTTCATGTTTACAGCCTGTGGTCACGAATGGGGTAAGGTTCGAATTCCGACAGAGTGTTTTGAAAGGTTCTGATGACTATCCCAATTCATTTTTTAGAAAGGTGTTAGGAGGCTGATTTTTGAGTATGTTGTTCTCGGGCTCAAGCCGAACGAGGGGGACTTGGTCCCGTGCGCCTCGGACCCCTGGGTCCCCCGTAGCGGCCCCCCAAATGCTGGAAAAGCCCTAAAAATCTAGGGTTGACATTTTTTGAACCGTCAGTCCGATTTCCACCAAACATACATGGATCTTCACATATTAGGGCCCTCTTTAACATATCTTAGAGCCAAGGGCCTGGGGCCCCTACGGGGCCAACTTTTTTCAGGGGCCTCGTTGAGCAACGGGACCAAGACGGTTGGGTTCGGGGTGTAAAACTATGTGTGCTTATCTATTTTGATGGTAATATGTGTGTTTCGGGGGTCCCTGGGGCATAGCAATTTGTGGTCCCTGAGAGGAGCAAAGACCGGTACTAAGGGAACACGAGCAATGCATTTTAGCAGGTTACCCCATGCTTGTTGGCCATTTTAGGGGGTTAGGCTGAAGCTGGATGGCCTAAACCTTTTGGGTCCTATCAGACCATTTATATAAAAGTGTCTTAAAAGTTTCAGCTTTGCAGCTACTTCGTGGCTAGAGCTAATAGCTTAAAAGTGGTATTTAGGCCCCTGAGAGGGGCATAAACCAGGACTAAGGGGGCATGGCACCACCCTCTTCCCAAAAACTGCTATTTCTAAGCATATTTTGCATATTTTATGAACTAAACATGCATGTACATGCATGAATCATACACCCAAGTGTCAGGCCTTATCCCATCTTTATGGTAACGCTGGTTTCAAGTCTGTACTCATCCCGTGAGCCGAGATATGATCAAAAACAGGCCTTAATTGACTTGAACTTTGGCCTAGTTACATGGGGAAAGTAGTTGATTTTGACTTTTGGGTGCAGGGGCATGAGGTGGTACTAAAGGAGCGCGTTCATGAAACCAATGCAAAGTATTGACTGTGACTCTATGGTACTTGTTCCTGCCTTATGGCGGCACGGAATGGTACCAAGGGGACACGGTCAATACTTTACATTGGGTTACATGGACATGCATTGCCCGTGCCCCTCTGGTACTTATCGGTGCCAATGTACTTCCCTTATAGGGGACACAAAATGGTATGATAGGAGCACAGTCAATACTTTGCATTGGGGTACATGGGCATGCATTGTCCGTGACCCTCTGGTACCTATCCGTGCCCAAGTACAGGTAACCCCCCACTTACGACTCCATCGACCTACGAACAACGGGACCTACGAACGTATCATATTTAATAAAAATATGAAATTACTGTATTAAAAATTTATTTTTTTATTTTTTTTTGTTTAAATGTTCTTAATTTCATGTGTACATCACTTTGTTGCAGCTGTGGTTGTTTTAAAGGCTTTATAAATAATAATTATGATAAAAAAGATCATTTCTGATCATTTTTGAGCAATCTTGGGCAACAGGAAGTAGGTCTTCAGTTTACACGGTCACAAATTAATGTAGAACACCGGACGCCATTTTAGGTTCAGTCACTGGGGTCTCCGGTCACAGAACACCGGACGCCATTTTAGGTTAGCTGCCCGGGAGCCAGCCGAAGACTGGTGACCAGGATGGCTTCATATGGATTAATTACGAGCTGGAAACGTCTCTGTGAACTTTGTGGATGTCTCAGGCAGCAGCGGATTTATCGCTGATCGTGCCAGGCCGCCGCGCGAACACCTCCGGCCAGGCTCTGGCCTGGCTAGCTCCAGAAGCTAACACGGGAGCTAACACGGGAGCCGGCCGAAGACTGGTGACCAGGATGGCTTCATATGGATTAATTACGAGCTGGAAACGTCTCTGTGAACTTTGTGGATGTCTCAGGCAGCAGCAGCAGCTGCAGATTGATCGCGCCGCCGCTCCAACACCAGCTCATGGCTTGGCTAGCAGAAGCTAGCCAGCTAGCTAACACAGGTCTGGAGCAGCTGCGGTGGTTCACTGGCCGGCCGCCGCGCTGCTCGGCCCGACAACAATCAACGCATGGCAACCTAAGATGTCGGCTTTGACCATCTCAAAGTAAGAAAATATATTTTTATTTATTCTGTAAATGTGAATAGCAATGTTTAACATTACAGTACACTACTGTACATGCTTAAATGTGTGCGCACGCTCCGTTAGCATGATAAATAAAGGTTGAATGAATGAATGAATGAATAATTTTTTTTAAAAATAATTTTCACCCCCTACCTATATCAGAATCGAGCTGCTAACCGTTCTTAGGTCCCGAACTCGTTCATAACAGGGGGGTTCCCTGTACTTCCCTTATTGTTTTGTTGCATCATTAACTCTTGTTTCATTTACTGTTCAATCTGTGATTTAATTTATTATTATTTATTTTAGTAGTTACATTGGTTGCACAGGAGATGGCAATGTTGTGCCAGAAATGTAGGTGTGGTAACCTGGTCTTCAGGTAGTAAGCTTTAATTAGTACCAGCAGCTGTTTGCCTTTGTTTGCCTCAGTTTGCTGCTCAGTGTTTGGCAACCACAGAGATGCTTTTGGTATGTATTTCTTTCAATTATCATTTGTAAATTAACAGGAGAAATGTAAATTTATGTTGTCTGGTTTTACATCTTTCTCTTTAAACAAGATTGTGTGTATAATTTTGCTGCATTTTGAAATATAGAGGTAAAGCTTAAATTCTATTTAATAATTTTCTATTAAGGGTTTAATTTTGTTGATTGGAAAAGTAATTTATGTAAATGTGTTTTTATTCAAGGTTTTCAACCTGTGACTCATGGAGTATCAGAGAAAATAAAAGAAAGACTAAATGAGTGGAGTTGTCCAGCGTCCTCTGTTGGTGTCAAAAGCCTTTTTCGAGTTCAGGCAAATGAGATAACTCGACAGTTGAAAACCAAGCGTACAGCCTGGACTGGAGGATAAACGGCCTTGGAAGTCTTAAGTGCTGGTGACGCAGAGGTGAAGAGTTGTGAATTCAGTATGGCAGAAGCCCTGGAGAAGACTGTTTATCAACTCAAGAAGGAAAGAACCACTGTAAAAAGCAGCTTCACAAGACAAGCAAACTTTCTTTGCAAAGAGGCAGAACTAATGGTGGAAGCAGAACTGAGAGATGAGTTCAATAAACTCTCAGAATACTTCAGGAGGCTACTGGTAGCCAATGATGACTACAAAAATGGTCTGCTGGCTGAGGCCTCAAATGAGGAAGATGAAGAAGAAGTAAGTCTGGACAAGCAACAGGAGTCGGACATAATAAAGACGACAAACGAGGCTGAAACAAGATCTAAAGAGGTCAGAGACTTAATCTAAGATAACTTGTGGTCTAGATATGGTCAACAAGAACTCATAGGAGTGATCCTCGAAGCAGAAAACAGTACTGAAGCAGCAGGCAACTTATCTGTGGAGAGTACTAACCTTGAGGCCTACGAGGTGTATCTCAACCTTTCAGCTGAGAGACTGAAGGAGGCTATCAGAGTCATGTCTGCATGGGAGCGCTGGATCCCTGGGAGTGAAAGGAGAGACTTTGACAAAAGAATGAAAGACCTGAAAGTGTTCAGCAGCAGGTTGGAGCTGAAAAAGCCTGAATTTGTCACTGCAAGGCGGATTGCAGAAGAAAGACTTGTTTCAGGAACTGCCAGTGCGACAAGTAGACCACAGCAGACAGCCTCACCTATTGTGAAGATAAAACCAATAGCACTTCCTATTTTCAGCGGCAATAAGAGAGAATATCACAGATGGAGGAAGGATTGGGAAAACCTCCAAAAACAAGGTGAGCCATCTGGATCTGCTGAGGTTAAAAAAGTTCAACTGCTAAACAGTATTGAAGAGGGATTATTGAAAGATCTCAGACTGTCATCATACAGCACAGCTGATGAGATTTTCAGAGTTCTAGAAAACAGATGTGGAAATAAGTCAACAATTGCCATAGAGATCTTGGAAGAGTTGGATAGAATTCCTCCTTTGAGAGGAAATCAGCCAAGAAGAGTCATTGACCTGATACAGACTGTAGAAAAAGCATTGAAGGATCTGACAGAACTGGGGAACTCAGGTGCAATAAAGAACCCACTAGTGATCAAAACAATAGAAAGCAAACTGCCTGATTTTGTTAAAAGAGATTGGCTGGTCTTCATGTTGGAACCACACAACCGAGTAACTCCAGAAAGTCACTTTGATGAGCTTCTGAAGTTCCTTAAAAAGCAAGAAGGAGTTCTTGAAAGACTTGAACAACTTAAAAGTGGGGAGAAGATAGAAAAAATGCACCAGGGTCCAGGAAGGAGGCCTGAGAGAAAATATGCTTCAACAAGCACTGCCAAGAAAAGACTACAAGGAGTATGTGCTGTATGTGGGGATGAAAAACATTACAACAAGATTTTCTTCTGTAAAAAGTTTAAAGGGATGAGTCTTCATGAGAAGAAAGCTACTTTAAAAAGGATTGGAGCTTGCAATAAATGCCTTGGATTTCATCACGATGATCTTGACTGTGGAGATACTTACTTATGCAGAAATAAAGATTGTAAAAAAGAAGGCCCTTCCAAACATCATTATTTCCTCTGCCCAAAGGAGAACATCAGAGAGAAAACTAAGGATGATGGGGCTGGAAGGATTTGTGGAAATAGAAGCAAACTGACAGAGGAACAGGAGGACTTCTTGTCAGAGCTGACTCCAGAGATGGCAGACAAATGCAGAAAAGCATTTACTAACAACAATTCACAAGTGACTAAGACTGATGACAACGGTTCTGAGCTCTTGGAAAAATATGGACTTTGTGAACTCCCTGTCATTCTAATGCTAATGGAGGTCACTGCCAATGCAGGCCAAACAGTTGGAGCTTTGGTGGACCTTGCATCTGATACAAATTATATCACC
>JBBPBX010007112.1:52047-62672 GCA_038048925.1 Garcialebias charrua | reverse complement strand
GGACATGACCAGTTTCTCAAAACATTTAGCGACTATCGGGGTGAGGGCCACCGGTCTATAGTCATTCAGACCAGTCACTGTGGAGCTCTTTGGAACTGGGATGATGGTGGCGGTCTTCAGGCAGGTGGGAACTGACTCCAGTGAAAGTGAGGTGGTGAAGATGTCAGCCAGCACCTCACAGAGCTGGTCCGCACATTCCTTCAGAACTTTCCCTGGGATGTTGTCTGGTCCGGTTGCTTTATGAGGGTTGATCCTTCTGAGACTGCCTCTCACTTCTGCTGCGGTCACTCTGAGATGCTCTTCATCTGGTGATGAGGTGAGTCTGGTGCTAGCTGGTCTGTTTGGATCTTCAAAACGTGCATAAAACTTATTGAGGGCATCAGGCAGAGATGGGTCCTTGGGGCATTGTTTGCTCTTGCCTTTGTAATCTGTTATGCATTTGATGCCCTTCCACATGCTCCGTGGGTCTTGTGAGGTGAACTGTCCCTCGATCCTCTGTGCATATGTGGCCTTGGCCTTCTTAATGCCAGCAACCAGTTCTTTCCTGCTCTTTCTCAGTTCCTCTGTGTTTCCAGACTTGAAGGCAGTGTTCCTGGCTGCCAGCAGGGTGCGGACCTCTTTATTTAACCAGGGTTTTGTGTTGGGGTAAAATTTAACATATTTTTTTATGGATACATTTTCAGAGCATGTGCTAATATAACCCAGAACTGAGGAAGCATAAAGTTCCAGATCCACTGAGCTCCCATCAGTAGCTGCCTCCCTGAAGACAGACCAGTTTGTATTTTCAAAACAGTCTCTCAGCATGGGGGTGCTACCTTGAAGCCAAACTTTTATCTCTCTTTGTTCCGGCTTAAAGCGTCTGAGTGGGGGAAGCTGTCCTGGGACCAAGATCAAAGAGGAGTGGTCAGAAGCCCCGAGCGGTGGGCGTGGCTTCGCCGTGTACGCCCCCTTCACATTCGTGTAGACTTGGTCAAGCGTTTTATTTCCTCTTGTTGCTGTGGAAACGTGCTGATTGAAGGTTGGGAGGGAGACCTTTAAATCCACGTGATTGAAGTCACCTGAAACAATGAAGAGCCCCTCTGGATATTTACACTGCAGCGAGGTGAGTAAGTCATGAATTTCTCCCTGGGCACCATTAGCATTAGCATCAGGGGCTATGTAAATAACAGTGATTAAGATCACTGAATAGTCACGGGGTAAATAATGAGGACGGCACCTTACTGTGATCAGGTACTACTACTAAGTCGGGGACTACCTGTATATATATGTATATATTGTTTTGTTTTTTATAAATAAAACCTAGCAAATTTTGATAAAAGCTTTAATTTTACCACCTATGATACAGAAATATTATGAAAATAGTATGCTAAATATTTGTTCCATAGTAGAATATTCAATATTTTGTCTTGACTGAAAATGTTTTAAAGTTTTTTTGTTTTTTTTTAGATGCAAGATTTTTAGATAGCTCTTTTAGCGTTCCCTCAGATTCCCTCAGAAGTTATCTCTCCATGGCAGCTTATCATATAAGCTTCTGTTCAGTTTAAACAATCTCATAAAGTATTAGCTGGGAAAAGCCCATATACTAGCTTTGTTGTTATTATCAGTAACTGACTGTGATTCAACTGGGAGATATGTTAATGGTTTCAGCTCAACAACTGAGACACAGTCTATATTGTGTGGAAAAAAAAAAGGAAAGAAAAGGGGTCATTGTCTTATTTTTATTTTTAGAGCTGGGGGAGAAACCAGAGGTGGGGGGAATCCAATCTGCAGTTATTTTAGACCTCCAATAATATAAAATGGAAGGAAAATAGCCTGTTGAATCTTAAAGCTAATAAAAAAATACCATTGTGCTCACAAGATAAAGCTGTCAGTAGTTCTGCTGCGTCTGCATCGTGGAGTTTTATTGGAAAACGGGCCGAATCAGTCACTCGTTTGAGGCGCTGACTGACGCTTGAAACCAAGTCCAAAGTTTCAAAATTTTCAGATTTTAACTGATTAAGAGATTTATTTTTAAATGACTCGGGTCACTTCAGCATTTGAGAAGTTTGACTTCACTGATGACAAACAAACACCTGAACATTGGGATCTAAATAGACCTACTTCAATTTGCAGTGCTGCTTCTCATTCCTGCCTTCCAGAGACTTTGGGTTAACAAGCAACAGACCAAGATTATGGGGAGAAACCGGACACCCTGAGGCTGGGTGGAGACGCTTGCTCACCAGGACGTACAACCAAGTATGGCAGCAATTCTTTCATGGATTTGACCACAGGTTAGGTGCTCACCGTATGTCTAGTACGGTAATGTTTTGTTTATTTCAATTCGATTCAATAATACTTTATTAATCCCAAAGGGAAATTAAATGTTGTTTTAACTCCTTATCCTCATTTCATTAAGAGATGTTATACAAATACTGATGGCTGTAAGTATCGCTTGTAAAGATCCATCCCACAGCGGATCCGAAGAAACTGGCTGCAGAAGCCATCCGATCCGTCCACCCAGACTCAGCTGGCCTCTCAGTTCCCCCTAGGACCGCCCGAATGCCAGGCAGAAGTCCTCCCAGAGTGATGGCCACTCCTCCCAGCAGCTGCTGAGCTCCTTGTCGCTGCGGACAGCCAGCTGCAGGTGCCGGGGGACGATCCCGGCCCTTCTGCTGTCACGAGCCACGTTTCTCGCCAGTTCCATGAGCTCCTTAGGAGATCTTAGGATTTCAGTGGTCTGGCACTTGAGCACAGCTGGCAGGTAGACAGGAATGCATCCACGGAGCTCCTTTTCAACTCATTTTGGGGCTGTAGTTGAGATATTATTTGGGCTTTTGAGATGTTAATCCGCTACTGCCAATTGTAAAAATAAAATGTAAAAATAATAAAAACCCTATTGTTGTGGTTACTCATAACAAATGTCCAAAAGTAAAAAAGTTTCAGTAAAAATACTTTCAGCTGCACATACCAGAGTAAATAATCATCCAAAAAACATGATCTACATCCAGAAAACCAGTGATTAAAGTTTCCAAAAACCATATCTCAGAATGAATGTAGAGCTACTCCAACATGTAGCCACCTCGAGTGGTGCAACTCTAGAACAAGTTGGCTGTATATACAGGAGAGATGGTTGAAACTATACATTTTCACATCCTAAAATGTCCCTATTTAGGTTTAGTCGACTGGAATATGGTAAACATAAAGGTAGAGATACAAAGTATGAAAAAAAGTCAAAATCACTACAATCAAAGGGCTCAATTTTTTAAATTATAGGGAAGATTACAAATGGGATTCATCTGTTGGACACCCTTGTGCACAAATGCTAGTTCCAGTCTTATTTTTGTATTTTAATGTCATTTCTATTGTAAATGAGCTGATAAGCTTGGAACAAAATCTGCTCTGAGTCATGTTCCAGACCAATTCTGTTAGATGTCTTTGTCCTGTTTGTGAATAAATAATCAATTCACTAAGCTCACCATAAGTGATAAAAAAAAAAAAAATGTTTTCAATTCATTGCACTGAAATTTAGTTGATTCAATTTTATGCTGAAAACAGAAGATTTTTGAAATTCTTCCATGTTTTTGCATGTTAGCCAGGTCCCACTGCTGCGTTTGCCTCTTTTCACTCATATTTTTCTCCCTCAGGAGAGGGCAGCAACCACAGGAAACTGCTGTCCCAGCGCAAGAATGCAAACACCAGAGTAGCTCTTCCAAGAATCTCCAGTTGAGGACTTTTCTGGAATGTCCTTACAAGCCTTCCCTGCTGTGTTTACAATTCCATACCGATGGCAACCCTGCAATCTCTGCAGGCAGCGTTTATCTGGACTTCTCAAGGGACAGAAAGAGTCAGGAGAGATTTCTGCTCCATAACCACACATTCAGATGGTTTTAGAGTTCCCCGTGGTATTTTAGGCAGATAAAGCACTTTTAAAGTGAAGATCTCTGTGCAAAATATGTGCAGAAGATTCAATGTCTTGTCAATTGCAAACAGTCAACGTGTTCTCAGAGAGAAAACACAAAAGGTTATGATTTATTAAAAAAACACAATTTTATTTTATGTCATTATTCTAGCATTGCCTCTCTCAAACCAGCAAAAACGAAGTGATAAACATAAAAGTGAAAGCTCTGTGTCAGGAAGAAGAAAGCAAATATATTTTGGCACAGAAGGAAAGACATGTGACAAGACTCGGTGTGTGTGTGTGTGCATTGACACTGTGTTCACCCCTAGCAAACAGTTTGTTCTGATCTACTTAGATTAGATCAGAAACACAAATAAGAACTTGGACCTTTCTGACTTGGGTCCACAGTTATATAACTCAGGAATGTTGGCATGAGACCATCTCACTAAATCAAGGAAAGGTTACTGATGGAAAAATATACTTATTCCAATCACACAGAAGGCTACAAAAGTTTATGTCAGCTTGTGTTTTATTACCATTTTTTTAGTGCTTTAAAACTTCTAACCAATTTTGGAGTTTGGTTCTGTAAATCATATGTTTCCAATATTAAGATGATTGATTTTTCACTTTTAGCTCTAACGATTTGAGTGCTCTAGCTTTTGCTTTTGCCCTTCACTTATGCATTAATTTTTTATTCATCACACCAGGGAGTCTTTGTTTGTCTTTTAGTATTGCTGCTGAAAACCTTACATCTTCCTGGTATGCTAAAGATGGTTAGGTATTAACACACAAAAAAACTTTGAATGTGATTTTCCTGTCACATAGTCCCTCTGCAGAATTAAAACAATCTGTCAAGTAGCTTTGTGCCAAGACTGTGCAAAAACTCATACAAAGTGTTTCCTCTCTGCAACAATAGTACACACAAAGAATGGAGGGTCTTGCCAGGAAACCATGAAAGTTTCATCACTTCAGACCCTTTGCCCAGATACCAGGAAACTGCCAACATTCTTTATAATAAAAAAGTCAAGGATGTCTGAAATGTGGAAAATATCTCCCCCCACATGGTCTTATGACCAACACAGTTCTAACAGGAACTTCACCATGTGACTTCACACTGACTAGCAAACAGAAAACTGGGAGAAATAATACGTTCTTGAGAGAAAACCTTGCCAAACAGATTTAGAAGGATTTACTTTTTCACCTGTTGAATAAGGGAGGTCAGGAGTGGTTACAACCAAAGAACATTATAAACAAAAGAAGGGGCTCATAATTCAAGCCTTAAACAGCACTCTTCCCCTTGCTAACTCGTTAAATGCCATGAAAGAATGTAGTGAAGTCTTTTTTTAGTCTAGACAAGATATAGTATGTGATGCAACAGAGATAAACAAGAACATGGATTATGAGGCAGTAGGAGTATGGCACATAACATTCTTGTCTGCACTAGATATAAATTTATACAAACTTTAATCAATTACTCAGTTAATTATCTTCTGCTTGTTCCAGAGTTGAGATGCAGGGGCAGCAGCTTGAGCAGAGAGGCCCTTTTTCCCCAGCCATCACTTTTAGCTCTTCTGCGAGGTCTCCAAGGTGTTCCCAGGCCAGCTGAGAGACTTTGAGCTTTTTGCCATTGATAAGTGTGACTCCACTCAGCTCTTGTCTTATCAATTCTTCTCAGGTGTAGGTAATTTACCACTGTGATTTGTTTTCCCGCTCTGTAGGCAGGATCGTCAATGCAAATTGAGCGGTATCGTAACAGGTCATTGTGTTCGAGCCATTCTGCCTGTAGTGGTCCTTAATCATCGGACTTCAATTTCTTTAGTGTATCCCGGCAGTGTTTATAAGTCCAACTGCAGCAATGGTGCACCATCATCTCTGATATCTTTCTGTAAATGCGCTCACGTGGCACCATCCAACTCATGCCAAATCCTAACATCAGTCAGGAAGGTCTGCATCTCATCATTGGTCCATCCATGGCACTATTTTTGGAGATTCCATACCAGAATCTAGCAAAAACAACACACATTCAACATGATCAGAGAGGTAATGGAGGTTCAGATGTAGTTTGCAGTTTTGCTGGGTAGGTCATCCAGTGCCGTAGTTCCTCTGGTCAATCAACGACTGCTGTCTGCTTATGTCAAATTTGTCACCTTGGAGCAGTTCACTTGGAACCACCAACAATCCCACCGCTGCCACATAAGCTTCCAGGTCTCTCTTGTAAATGAGTCCTCGAGGCTCAATGGGATTAACCTGCCTAAATAAATGTTGAAAACAAGGTGGTCCAATAAACTGGGCTGAGTGGGGGTGGGTACCAACAGTGGGCAGGCCCTTAACTGGTGCAGTGTGGTGTGGAACTGATGAGACTGTGGCAAAGCCGAAACAGCTAGTAAAAAGTACTAATGACCTTTTTTTTTGCTGCTGACTCTGGTCTTCTGTCCATCCTCATTCTTCTTGATCTAAGTTCTGCCTTTGACACCATCTGTCATTCTATCCTCCTCAACAGACTAACCTCCATTGGCATCTCAGGTACCCCGTTAGACTGGTTCAACTCCTATCTCTCTGACCGCACTCAATTCATTCAGCTTAAATCCTTCCGCTCCCAGTCTTCCCCTGTCTCCACGGGTGTCCCCCAAGGCTCTGTCCTCGGACCCCTCCTCTTCATCATTTACCTCCTTCCTCTAGGTCACATCTTCCGCAAATACGGCGTCCATTTCCACTGTTATGCTGATGACACACAGCTCTACTTGTCATCAAAACCAAACTCCAACCACCCATCCATCCTCACCGACTGTCTCAATGAGCTAAATCACTGGTTTTCTAACAATTTCCTTCAACTAAACAGCAACAAAACAGAAATCATTCTCGTCTGTACCAAAAACTCTATTTCAAAATTAGAACATCTTCTTGTCCCCCTTAAGTCAAAAGTCAAAGTCAAAGTCAACTTTATTGTCAAAACTGCAATATGTACAGGACATACACAGGACCGAAATTGCGTTTCTCTCAGTCCCTCGGTGCAACAGTAACCATCTAAACACTAAACACTAAAACATTTAATAAACATAAGCATAAAATAGTAAAAGTGTAACACTGTCCTGAGTTTTTCATAATAGTATAAAAGTAACAACTCTCTGCTATCCCCCTCCCCTCAGGTCAAGAGCCTCGGTGTCATCCTCGACACCACTCTCTCCTTCACTTCACACATCAACAATATTACTCGGTCTGCCTATTTCCACCTCCGTAATATTAACCGTCTCCGTCCTTCTCTCACACCCCGCTCCACAGCCATCCTGGTGCACAGTCTTGTGACTTCCCGTATCGATTACTGCAACTCCCTTCTCTACGGCCTCCCCAACAAATCTCTCCACAAGTTACAGATGGTCCAGAACTCAGCTGCCCGTGTCATCACTCAAACCTCCTACTATAACCACATCACTCCTGTCCTGCAGCAGCTCCACTGGCTCCCGGTTAAATCACGCATCATCTTCAAAATTCTACTCCTCACGTTCAAAGCTATCCACAACCTTGCCCCTCCTTATCTATCTGACCTCCTCCAAATCTCCATCCCATCACGCTCTCTCGGATCCTCCTCTTCCCTACATGCCCCTCACCTCTGGAACGCTCTACCGCCAGACCTTCGAAACACCACCTCCCTTTCTCTGTTCAAGACAGCCCTGAAAACCCATCTCTTTAGACTAGCTTATCATTAACTCTACTAAATGTATTTTTATTATTTTGCATTTGATAATCTTTATGTATTTTATATTTCAATTTGTCACTGATAATGTTTGCACTGTATTTGTTTTTTTAAGTGTCCTTGGGTGTCCAGAAAGGCGCTTTTAAATAAAATGATTATTATTATTATTATTATTGTCTCTCTGGTGTGTCCTGGGTCTTCCCCAGAGTTTCCTCCCAGTCAGTCATGCCTGGAAAACTTCCTTAGGGAGGTGCTCAGGGGGGCATCTTTACCAGATGCTTGAACCATCTCAAATGGCTCCTCTTACTATACCATACCATACCATACCATTTTATTTATAGAGCACTTAAAACAGCGACAAGGCCAACCAAAGTGCTGCACAAACAGACAAAAAAACAGGCAACACGTAAGCAACATACAAATTGAAGTAAAATCAGAATATAGACATAAAAACATTGCACCTGTGTGAAGCAAACAGGTTCAAACACAGATCATCTGGTGTTGAAAGCTACAGAGTAGTAGTGGGTTTTTAAACAGGATTTGAAAACCGAGGGGGAGGGGGCCTGTCTGATGAGCAGCGGTAACTCGTTCCAGAGTCTTGGGCCTGCTACCGAGAAGGCCCTGTCACCTCTGCATTTAAGACGAGTTCCTGGAACTGTGAGAAGTAACTGGTCCACTGACCTCAGAGAACGTTGGGGGACATAAGGCTGTAGCAAATCAGTGAGATGGGGGTGGGGGTGGGGGGCGAGACTGTTCAGCGATTTGTAGACATACGGGAGAATTTTGAACTGGATTTGAAGATGAACTAGTAGCCAGTGCAGGGAGGCCAAGACTGGTGTAATGTGCTCTCTTTTGCCTGTACTGGTTAAAAATCAGGCTGCTGTGTTCTGGACCAGTTGTAATTGTGCAATGGTGGTCTCACTGATACCAAACAGGAGTGAATTGCAGTAATCAAGCCTAGATGTAATGAATGCGTAAATTACTGTCTCCAAGTTATTATTGGACAATATGGGCTTCAGCTTAGAGAGTCGCCTCAGCTGGAAAAAACAGGATTTAACAATCATATTTACATGACTGTCGAGTTTCATGGAAGGATCCATTATCACTCCCAGATTTGTGACTTTTTGTTTTTCAGACAGGGCTAGAACAGAAAGGTCGATGCAGTGGTTTGTGATCGTGTCGTTGGGAGAGAACAACATGACTTCAGATTTCTTTTCATTGAAACTTAAGAAATTTAAAGCCATCCAGTCCCTGATGTCAGCCAATATGGAGGAAGAGCGACTGAGTCTCACCACTTGTATCCATAATCTCTTTCTTTATGTCACTAATCAGGGTTCATGACAACAGGTGAGGGCAGGAATGAAGCCCGACCATTAAAGGGAACGCTTCACCCCTGCAGATCAGCTCCCTCTTCCCCAGGTACAGTTGAGGCTGCACTAATCCGTCTGTCCATCTCATGATTCAGTCTTTCCTCACCCATGAACAAAACCCCAAGATACTTGACCACATCATTTTCAAATAGCAGAGACGGAGTCCTGTGGCCACCGAGCCAGACGCCCTCGGTCTCTGGCTGCATCGTGAAATTATGTCCATAAAAGTTATAAACAGAATTGTGACAAAAACAGCCCTGGCAGGCTAAGAAGGCATCCAGTGTGCAGCCTTAGGGAAGGTGATGCCCCATTGTTGGGACACACCCTCTGGTCCCACTTTTGGGAAAGAGGGAACCACCACAGCGAGAAACCATTATTTTTTTTACTCCAGATGCCTTTCCTGAAGCAACCACTGACCACCGAGTTACGAGATGCTAGGGGTTAAGGGCCTTGCTCAAGGGCCCACAGAAGGCAAATGATGGTGGAGGCAGATGTGGGCGCTTTAACTTTCCCACCCAAATTTTTTGTAACGGTCGAGGGATTCAAACCTGTGACCTCCAGATAACAGGCTCACCTTCTCGAGCCTCTGCACCACCACTATTCTTCATATACATGCATGAATATAATTCTATACTGAGGATTACAGGTAATCCCCGATTTACGAGGGGCCGACCTACGAGGTCCCGGATTTACGAGGTTATCATATTTAATAAAAATATGAAATAAAAAAAAATAAAAAAAACTTTTTTTGTGTGTTTAAATGTTCTTAATTTCATGTGTACAGCACTTTGTTGCAGCTGTGGTTGTTTTAAATGGCTTTATAAATAAGAATAATTATTTTTATTATGTTTTTTTTTACAATTTGAAGCGTATTCGCGCGACTTCCGGTGTTTCTGGAAATGCATCCTTGTCAGCCATGGTTGCCAAGTGCGGTCAAGTGAGGTCCGCCATTATCGGCTTTGGATGACTGTTTCTCCCATAAGAGGATGCCTCATACAGATAAATTAGCTGGAAACACTCGCTGAACTCTGTGGATGTCTCAGGCCTGGAGCAGCAGCTGCGATCGCTCCGCCGATCGCTCCCACCGCACCGCGTGAAGCTGCAGACAGACAGACCGGATTAGCAATGAGCTAACATTAGCCTCGAAGCTCCAGCCTCGTAGCTCCATCCGACAGCCGGCTTTGTGCGATCAGAGGTTCCTGGAGCTCGCCTCGATGTCGGCCTGGAAGCTGAAGATATCGGGGGACACCCAGCTAACTTGGAGAAACAAAGCCGACAGCCTTTTTGGAGGTGCAGCTAAACTGGACTAAACAGCTGCGGACCACAACAGCAGCCACGGATTCGGAGGGGCTAATGCTAACAGGTGCAGCTAAAGGCGGCGCGCGCAGACGGCTTTCGGTAAGTTATTAAAATCTTTCTCTGTCTCCAAATGTATGAAGTTAACATTCTAACAGTCCTTCCTGTAAACAGTTTAAAACTGTGTGGTGCTACAGCAAGCTGCGAAGCTCGGACGTAACGCAGCGGAGCTAACGCAACGGAGCGGAGGCAAATAGACGACAGAAGCTGCCGCTCAAAGTAAGAATTTTTTTTTAAATATACATTATGCTCTTTTAAAATGTTTAAAAGTGTTAGGATAGGCATTACCGCACATGTACGTGTATCAGTGGCGGCACGTACGGTATATATA
>JBBPBX010007112.1:28605-51982 GCA_038048925.1 Garcialebias charrua | reverse complement strand
TATATATATATATACAGGTAGTCCGTGATTTACGAGATTTTCGTCTTACGAGATAGTCGTAGTAACGGACCTCGCTCGTAAGTCGGGGATTACCTGTATTGTTAAACTGATGATGCATGCAGTATTTCGCGGTTAACCCTTCTAAATGTTACCTTTAAAAGCCTTACTGTTACATTTTTAATACACCCTCAGACCAATCAGTTGTTAGTTGATTAACAGTCTGATGTTTGCTTTTATTTTTTCCAAACAAGTTTATATTTACAGGCTCTCGTTGCTCTTATTGTTCTTCTTTCAACTTGTTTGATTGAAATGTTGTCATCAAGTAAAAAAAAAGAAAAAACAAACAACTTTTTATAAAAATAAAATGATCTCTTTTAAAGTTTTCATTCATGTTCTACACATTTTTACATCTTTTTAGACTCCGGTAGACTCATCATACAGTTGTAGACCGGTAATACCGGCGCGCGGTAACTCATTGTTTTTCTTAACCAAACTAGAGAGTCACCAATGCTACCAGAAATAAAACAAACTTATCATTTCATTTATATATTTGCACACAGAACTGTTGCCTATCTTCTGACATCTGGGTATTTCCCACTTCCTTGTCAGCACAAATACTGACCGTTGCAAAAATGTTTCCTCTTTCATTCCATTTGTTGCTTAAGTGTGTTGGCACGCAGTTAAATCCTGCAGAAAGTGTTAAACTGTGTCTGTCACTTAGAGCCATCTTTCAATAAAAAAGTAGCTCTTTCAGTATTTTCCCCTCAATTTAAAAAAGTTGGTTTTAATATTCTGATGCATGCTCAATAATTCAGGTAGAAAAATCTAATGGTTTCAATATTTTAATAATTGTTTTGTTCATGGAAAAAACACTTTAAAGAGCTCTGTTCTAAAGCAGGCGCTTTAACGCAAAATACTTTCAAATGTGATTTAGAGATTATTAGGATTACAGCTGTGCAAAAAGACTCCTAAGAACACACAGTTTTAAGCTAAATTTTGCTTGATTTTTACCTTCATTATCACCCTACTACAACAACACAGTTTGAGCACATTTAATCTTGTTAGCAGAATGAACCAATACACGTATTTTAATTAAACTATCAGAAAGCAATCAATGGATATGCTGCTATAATTTGAGCCAACCTAATAAAATATGGCCATCACAGCCATTCATCTAAAAAAAACACACAGAAATGGCCACAAATTATGCAAATTTAAAGATACTGAACTTGAGTTTATTAATCCCTCGCTACTTTGTGGTTTGACTTTCGCGGACACCTTCTTTTGCAGTTTTTGAACATTGTCAATTTCAATATTACTCACTTGATTGGGACGGTACGGGATAAAAAGTTACAGAGAAAAAATACTTCGGACAGGCCCCGCCATTTTGTAGTTTTCTTTCAATAAGCCTACACTGTAAGGCCAGTCAAAAGAACTACACTACCCAGAAGCCAACACTACTCATAAACCAACAGTGCTTCTGGCCGCTGCTTTCTTGTAGTTTTCTTTTAATAAGCCTGCAGTGTGTTGCCAGTCAAAAGAACTACATTACCCAGAAGCCAACACTACTCCTAAGCCAACAGTGCTTCCGGACGCTGCTTTCTTGTAGTTTTCTTTCAATAAACCTACACTGTGTCACCAGTCAAAAGTTATACACTACCCAGAAGCCAACAGTGCTTCCAGACTAGGGCTGGACGATATGGCCAAATTTTTTATCACGATATAGTTCTTAATTTCGGTCGATATCGATATAATTCGATATCGATATAAACAATATAAAAGCCTAAAAAAACCTATAAACTATACAAATAAATTGATGTTCACCTTGTATTTGTATTTAGCCTCCAAAAAGATGGAAATCACCATCAAATAAACATAAAATTCTCAACCCAATAATTCTGTCGGGTCATGGACAGTTTTTTTATAGAAACGTTTCACCCTCCATCCTCCATCCAGTTTCCAGATGACCCAACTGAGAATTATTGGATTTGGTACCTGGATTATTGAGCATGAACTTTCTTGGCATAAAATTCTCAACTGTGTCAATATTAATAGTTTTAACTTTAAACAAGAACTTTAAAATTTACAGCATTGAAATTCATAGTTAATTAAATAAAACTTTTGGGTGTCGTTATTGATGAGAAGCTGACATGGAAATCTCATGGAAATTACTTAAGAATAAAAATAACAAAATCAATTACATTATTGTATAAAGTAAAATAGTTTTTGAATGACAAAGTTTTGAATATATTGTATAATGTAATGATTGTTCCATATTTAATCTGTTGTATTGAAGTTTGGGGAAAAGCATGCAAAACTTTTACAAATCCTATTTTTATTTTACTAAAAAGAGCTGTAAGAATTATTATTAGGAAGTGCTATGGTCACCCAACAAATATATTATTTCATCAATTGAAATTATTAAAATGTTATGATTTGGTTGAACATAGTATTTTACAAGTCATGTATAAAACTAAAAAAAATATTACCCCCAAATATTCAATTACATTTTGTTTAAAAAGTTATTAAACCCTGAAGGGAATGTAAATGTTTGTAAAATCTTCATTTAGAACTAGTGTGAAGGAGCTGAGTTGTAAATCAGGAAACAGGATTGTGTTGACTTGATATCATCATAAACATTTATAAAACTATTTATATGTTTTAAAAGATGATTAAATCAAAGTTGTTGGGAAGGTGCGGTGCAGGTGAAGTGAAGGTTGTTGTTTGTATCTAAAAAAGCTAAGTCTGGTCCTCTGGACATTCAAAAAATAAAACAAAACAAAGCAAAAAAAATGTAGAAACGTTTCGTCTTTCGTCCGAAAGACTTCCTCAGTCTGAGTTGCTGTGTTCAGCTCAGTCTTATAAATAGCACCCTCCCACAGTGTTGCACAACCAGTTGGCTGATGACAGCCTGAAACCAGCTGCTCACATGATCAAGGAGGGCCATCAGCCTAACAATGGATCATTAGCACCCTGATGGTTGTTTGCTATTCACAGAGGGCTGAGTGATACTAGCAATAACAGCATTGTAAGAGGGGGACAGTTGAACCCGGAGGCCTCCACCCCTGTTTAATGATGGACGGTTTCTTTTCACAAAGATGGCCTCCTTTACTCCTCTCTCAAACCATCGTTCCTCTCTATCAAGGATGTGAACATCTTCATCCTTGAAAGAGTGACCGCTGGCGTGGAGATGAGTGTAGACTGCAGAGTCCTGACCTGATGATGTTGATCTTCTGTGCTGGGCCATCCTTTTGGCCAGTGGCTGTTTAGTTTCCCCGATATAAGACTGATCACAGCCCTCCTGACACTGAACAGCATACACAATATTACTCTGTTTGTGCCGGGGGACTGGATCTTTGGGATGAACCAGTCTTTGCCGTAATGTATTTTGGGGTTTAAAAGCCACTGGGACGTTGTGTTTAGGACTAAACTTTGCAGTAGCACCAAGTAGAATTCCTCTAGTAGAGATGATCACAGCCACTGAGTCAGCCATCCGTAATAACAAAATTAGAGAGTTTGAAGCAGAACAACTCAGAGTGAAAGTTTCAGCCTGTCTCAGTAATGCTAAACCACCACCTTCCAACATCAGTAGAGAAGAGAAAGATGCACTCAACACTCTTAGCAAGGACAAAAACATCATAATTCTCCCAGCAGACAAAGGAAGGTGCACAGTGATTTTGAACCAGAAAGACTATCATGAGAAAGTTATGTCACTCCTTAGTGACGTAACCACTTATGAACCGCTGAAAAGAGATCCAGGAAGTGGTTACAAGAAGAAGTTGATAGATTGCCTGAAAATTTTAAAGCAGGACAAGGCTATTGACAGTATTCTGTACCACAGACTGTACCCAGGGGAGGCCACACCCAGTCTGTATGGTTTACCCAAAATCCACAAACAAGGTGTACCTTTAAGACCAATTGTTAGCATGATTAACTCGGTCACTTACAATGTTTCCAAATATCTGGCATCTGTACTCATCCCTTTAGTTGGCAGCTCAGAACATCACATACAGAACACCATGGACTTTGTGGAGAAGGTGAAGGGTGTCATCATGGAGACTGATGAAACAATGGTCTCTTTTGATGTCACATCACTCTTTACGTGCATCCCTGTTGATGAAGCAGTAGAGGTGGTCTGTTTAAGGTTAAAATCAGACACCACTCTGAACAGCAGGACCACACTTTCCACAGAACAACTGTGTCAACTCTTGAAACTGTGCCTGCAGTCAACCTACTTCACATATGGGGAGCAATATTATAGGCAGAAACATGGGTGTGCTATGGGGTCTCCAGTTTCTCCTATTGTTGCCAACCTGTACATGGAGGAGGTAGAAAAGAAAGCCTTGACTTCCTTTTCAGGGAGACCACCAAGTCATTGGTTCAGGTATGTTGATGACACCTGGGTTAAAATTAAATCTCAGGAAGTCCAACATTTCACTGATCACATCAACTCTGTGGATAAATATATCAAGTTCACACGAGAAGATGTAAAAAATGGCAGGTTGGCTTTCTTGGACTGTGAGGTCTCAGTTTCTGATAGAGGAAATTTGCAAACTGATGTGTACCGCAAACCCACCCACACAGACCAGTATTTACAGTTCGACTCCCATCACCCTCTGGAGCACAAGTTAGGAGTCATCAGGACTCTGTACCACAGAGCAGACAGCGTCCCCACTAACTTAGGAGCCAGACAGAAGGAGAAATCACACACAAAACAGGCTCTAGGGAAATGTGGATATCCTAACTGGGCCTTCCTGAAAGCAGAGAAGAAACCCAAACAGGACTCCAGCCAGCCATCAGGTGAAAAGAAGGAACCCAGACCCAGACCAGTGGTCATTCCGTATGTTGCGGGAGTTTCAGAGACATTGAGACGTTTATTCTCTAAACACAACGTCCCAGTGGCTTTTAAACCCCAAAATACATTACGGCAAAGACTGGTTCATCCCAAAGATCCAGTCCCCCGGCACAAACAGAGTAATATTGTGTATGCTGTTCAGTGTCAGGAGGGCTGTGATCAGTCTTATATCGGGGAAACTAAACAGCCACTGGCCAAAAGGATGGCCCAGCACAGAAGATCAACATCATCAGGTCAGGACTCTGCAGTCTACACTCATCTCCACGCCAGCGGTCACTCTTTCAAGGATGAAGATGTTCACATCCTTGATAGAGAGGAACGATGGTTTGAGAGAGGAGTAAAGGAGGCCATCTTTGTGAAAAGAAACCGTCCATCATTAAACAGGGGTGGAGGCCTCCGGGTTCAACTGTCCCCCTCTTACAATGCTGTTATTGCTAGTATCACTCAGCCCTCTGTGAATAGCAAACAACCATCAGGGTGCTAATGATCCATTGTTAGGCTGATGGCCCTCCTTGATCATGTGAGCAGCTGGTTTCAGGCTGTCATCAGCCAACTGGTTGTGCAACACTGTGGGAGGGTGCTATTTATAAGACTGAGCTGAACACAGCAACTCAGACTGAGGAAGTCTTTCGGACGAAAGACGAAACGTTTCTACATTTTTTTTTGCTTTGTTTTGTTTTATTTTTTGAATGTCCAGAGGACCAGACTTAGCTTTTTTAGATTTTTCTACCTGGATTATTGAGCATGCATCAGAGTTGTTGTTTGTAGTTATTGTGTATTTTTTAAACAAGGGGCAGATATTATAACACTATTTTCGTCTTTCTGCACCTTTTCATTCAGTGTTTTTCTTTCTTTTTATTCTGATGAATCTGTTTTATTTTCAATAAAAAAAACATGTCGCGCTGGGGCTGTTTGTTTACGTCGTAGTTTCAGGGAAACGTTGGCTCAAACTTTATTCTTCATCTTCTGACTCTCATCATATTCTATCGAGTGGAAACTCTTCAGATTAAACAAGTAGATGTTTCCACAGCTAGTTAGAACGACTCTCCGTCACGTTTTGAAAAATAAAGAAACCGAGTAGGACTCGCTGCAGAAGAAGCCTGCAGTTTAACAAAACCGAACTACGTCCACACCGACGAATTAGTCTTTCCTCTCATCAGTGATGTCGTCTGCTTTCTCTTCGCTTGTGAAACTTTGTTCAGTCACATTCTGACGGTCATGAGCACTCGTTTTGAAGCGAAAACAACACGCTTTGGAGACTAGCTTAGCTTTTAGCCTGCTACCGCTAACGTCTGCTGCTGGAGTGAGCGCTGCGTAACAACGACGTCACCACGCACGTTTTGTGTCACAGCCTTTTCTGTCCGGGCGCGTTGTTGAAGCAGCCGCTTCAACCCGAACAGAAAGAGAAAAACGTCAGTGAAAAGTTGTAAAATCCTATCGAAATATCGAAAATATGCTTAAACTTCATATCATCGTTATTGAATAAAAGTATATTGCGATATTTATCGTTATTGAATTATCGTCCAGCACTATTCCAGACATTGCCTTCTGCCAAATGGAGGTTATGCAACACAAATCTATGCTATCTATGAAGCTCACAGAACTGGCAGGAAAGTCACAAATAATTCTGAAGCTTCATGAAGCTCCATTAACCACGTGCACGTCAACCTAGACGGGGCCGTGGGCTTTGTCACTGCAGGGTAGTTCTGCTGAACCGGAACCGAGTCGGACCGGAACCAAACTGCTGGTCTACGGAGCTGGTGAGTAACATTTTGCAGTACTGTACGCATGTTGGTAAAATTACGTATGTTTAAGAATTTAGAACATTGCAAGAATGTGGGAAGGGTTTAAAAAGCCTTAAAATATATACGTAAAAATACATATAAATACTAAAATAAATATAGCCTTGCTACTTCACAGTTTTCCGCCTATCGCGAGGGTGTGTGGAACGTAACCTCCGTGATAATCAAGGGACTACAGTAGTAGCTACTTCAAGGCAAGCACTGACGTGGCTTATGAGATTTTACAAGGTTACTGGTTTGATCAAACCAGAGCTACCACTGACCTCATCCAGTTTGCACTACAGTTTGCTCATTCAGTTTGCACTACTTCTTATATTTGCACTAATGTTTGTATTACATTACTGCCCATACTACTGTTTACATTCACTGTTTACATTTATTAATACTGTTTACATTTATTACTACTGCTTTACATTTATTATTACTGTTTACATTTACACTACTTTTATCTACACTACTGCAGATACATATACAGCATTCTCTGACTAGCCTTATCTAAGGATGCCAAATGTGCCTTATGTGCCTTACTTCATATGCCACTTTGCCTATATACCAACATCAACTACCTCATACATATACATGTACTGTGTACATTAACTCATATGCTGCTGTGCCACTCTTTGCAAATGTCAACGCTAGAAACTTCAGTTTATTTTATAGATATACGTTTTATACTTTTTATACTACTATGCAAAAACTCAGGACAGTATTACACTTTTATTATTTCATTTTATGCTTATGTTCATTGGGTGTTTGGTGTTTTAGGGGTGTTTGGTGTTTCAGTGTTGGTGTAAATTTTCATACTTTTATACTATTATGAAAAAACTCAGGACAGTGTTACACTTTTTTTACTATTTTATGCTTATGTTTATTAAATGTTTTAGTGTTTAGTGTTTAGATGGTTACTGTTGCACCGAGGGACTGAGAGAAACGCAATTTCGGCCCTGTGTATGTCCTGTACATATTGCAGTTCTGACAATAAAGTTGACTTTGACTTTGACTTTGACTTTGACCCATCTCATCATAAGAAGCTCTTCATCTAAAACTCTGCCATAAAAGTTGGCAGGTATCCTTTTAAGGAACGCTACAACCTTTTAATCATCTTTTCTTGCTGTGTGTCATTGAGGCTGCTCTCCCTCCAGTGGCCTCAGGTTTACAAGATGTTTCACAACCTAAAGTGTGCTGACGGACAACACAAATATGCTCATGCACAAACACAGTGCAAAGATTACGTTTGTCATCCTCTGCTGTATGCCCGAAGGAGCTGGGCGTCACGGCAACCAAACACAGAGGAGAAAAATCTTTGCGCTGCCTGGCCAAGCATCCTCTTGGCAGCCACGCTAAAACTCATGAGAAAAACAAAGTTCCCCATCTGCGTGATTTAGTTCTCAAGGAATTCATGTCAAACAGAGACATTTCTCAGGGTGCATACCAAACTGTATTAGAACCATCTGGTCTAACACGGGGCTGCAAACAGCTCTGAATCCAAACAGGAGGAAAAAATGGAAGTTTGCATTGGCTATTTTTTTAGCTAATGCATGTGCACACTTTACTGTATATGCATTTGAGTGCATCTTTTATGAGCTTTCTGTAAAGTCCTAATGTGGAACTTCTCTCATTTCCTCTGTTGCTGCTGCAGAAAGATGCATGAAGTTTTCCTGAGCAAGACGAAGGTTAAAAGTTTATGTAACTCTGTTGGAGATTCAGTCATGCCTGAGCAGATAAGTCAATGACCCTCTCCCAGCTCTCCCACGACTGCGCTGACACCAGTCCTGTTTACAAATTCCATGAAACTGCACAAGAATCCTAGAAAAACTGGACACACTGGTAAAATGAAGTCCCTAAAACAAAGGCAAAGCACGGCATCTGGTATGTGCACCTATTTAACTTGTACATTTTATGGTATTATTCCAGCATACAGTATACAGTAATTACAGTTTAGGTTGGATACAATTAAAACTCAAAACCATTAGAGCCCATAAATGAGGCAGAGAAAAGAGATGGTGAAAAATGATCATTTATTACAGTAAAAATCAGAAGTCAGCCAATGCCTGGTTATTTCACCTGCAGCATGAAAGTGACTGTAAACACCCAGCAGTTTTAAATATCTAAGCCTTATTTTAGCAGTGTTACTAAATACGTTTGAATGCCTGGTTATTTTCTTTACTGGTAGCATCCCTGTGAGTCTGGAAGAGGCCGAGAGACGTTGTGGAAGGCCCACTGCAACAGGCCATCAACGGAGCTCTGGTGAGAAAAGAAAAAATAAGCAAAAATAAAAAAAAACTTGATTTTGCACACAGACTCACAACCAGTTGTCACACTGCTAACCTTTGCAGAACTTACAGAAGACTCTTATTAAATATACTGTTTTCTGTGTTTTTCTAAGGGAACACTTTTTTTCAAGCTGCAGGTTTACTTGTTACGGAGCCCCTAAAGGGACATGGGGAGAAAATAAAAATAAAAAATCCTGAGAAACTAAGTCGAGATCCTGAGAAAGTTTCTTGGGATTCTGAGAAACTAAATGTTAGCTTACGTGTAGCATCTAAAAATTCGGTGAACATCAACATTTTAGAATTAGTTTTTAGTCGGGATGTGCTAACCGCTTGAATAGCGTTCTTTTAAGAGACAAATCGATGTGGTTAGACAGTTTAGATGGCTTTTATTGAGTTTTCTAAACTTTAGAGAAATCTCTGTTTTTCTTGTGGGTTCAAATTGTACTTCGACTCAATGCAACGCCTGGAAATGACGTCAAAAGTGGGCTGGTCGCAACGGCGTGCGTCACCACTTTCGGCGAATCAGCGCTCGCCTTACAGATACGACTGTGTAACTGACAAATCACAGCTCTCGTTTCATCCAGCTTCTTGTTTCATCCAATCACAGCTCGTAAACAGACGTGATTGACACGTAGCTTTTACGTTAGCTTAGCACAGCAGAACACAACTTTACGGACTGTTTACAGCTCATAAACGCTCCACAACCATAGCAAAAATTTCTGGAATATGGCGGTACCACACAACACAAGTCAAATCAGTCTCTACAATCTGGTCATGTTCCACTGCCTCTAAAAACTGCCATCATTAGGCCTCTTCTGAAAAAATCTAATTTGGATCCCGACATTTTTTCTAATTACCGCCCAATTTCACACCTCCCTTTTCTGTCTAAAGTGCTGGAAAAAGCTGTTGCTGCTCAGCTGCAGGACCACCTACAACAACACTCTCTGTATGAGAAGTTCCAGTCTGGATTCAGGGCAGCTCACAGTACAGAGACTGCATTGCTGAGGGTTACCAATGATGTCCTCTTGGCTGCTGACACTGGCTCTCCCTCCATCCTTGTCCTCCTTGACCTCACTGCAGCCTTCGACACTGTGGACCATAGTATCCTCCTCCACCGTCTTCATGTGGAGGTCGGTCTCTGCGACACCGTCCTGGACTGGTTCAAATCTTTCCTCTCCAATAGGCTGGAATGTGTTAGTCTTGGCAACGCCACGTCCCAGACAGTCTGTGTCTCCTGTGGTGTCCCTCAGGGGTCGGTTCTGGGGCCCCTGCTGTTTTCCCTTTACATGCTGCCTTTAGGTCAAATTATTAATCAGTTCAACATTTCTTTTCACTGTTATGCCGACGATACACAGCTTTACATCAGGACTGGAGCATCCTCATCTTCCACCTTGTCATCTCCATCTTCACTCACTGCCCTCTCTGCCTGCCTGGAGGCAATTAGGGCATGGATGAATCAGAACTTTCTTCAATTAAACTGCTCCAAGACTGAGGCCATACTGATTGGCACCCCTCACCAGGTACAAACATCTACTATAACAACAATTTCCTTTTCTGGACAAGACATCCCCCTCTCCACCTCTGTTACTAATCTTGGAATAAAAATGGACTCCAATCTTACATTTGAAAATCACATTAAGCTTCTGTTTAAAACTTGCTTCTTCCATCTTCGAAACATCTCCAGACTTCGCCCATCCCTAACTTTTTCCGATGCTGAGAAGCTCGTCCATGCTTTTGTCTCCTCCAGGCTCGACTACTGCAACTCCCTGTTTATTGGAATCCCTGGCAAAAACCTTCAGAAACTTCAATATATTCAAAACAGTGCAGCAAGGATCTTGTTGAGAGTTCGTAAATTTGAACATATTACACCCATTCTCCATAACCTTCATTGGCTTCCTGTCGCCTACAGAATTCAGTACAAAACTGCTCTCATTACACATCAATGCTTACATGGAGCTTCACCAGATTATCTGAAGGATATTCTTATTCCATACTCATCCACCCGGTCGCTGCGGTCACAGAACAGTAATCTCCTTCACATTCCGAGAACCAAATTAAGGACCATGGGAGACCGGGCTTTCAGTGTGGCTGCCCCCCACCTGTGGAACTCTCTTCCTGACTGTCTGAGAGCCCCACAGTCTGTGGTTGACTTTAAGAGCGGCTTGAAGACCTTTCTTTTCAACCGAGCATACTCTACCTCCTCATGATTCTACTTTTGATCTTAGTTGATACTGTTATTGATTTTACTTGTTTTATTGACATTTAATTCTGTTGCACTTTGTAGCACTTTGAGATTTTCATTAATGAAAAGTGTGTTATAAATTGAATTCATTATTATTATTATTATTAACTGAGCTTCCTCAGTAAGAACAGCAATTTTAAATTGTTGAAACTCTACGGACATCGATCAGCTTCAAGCAACTTTAAAGCTTGGGTATGTAGTTTATTTTTTAAACATATTTCTTCACTCTGCCCTTATCTCCTGATACATTGATCTTTGACATGTAATCTCTCAAAAAAACTATAGTCCTCTGGCGTCTCCCGGTGGTAATAAAAGCATTTATAAAAAGCCAAGAGCGCCCCGCGGTTAACCAGCCAATAAAAACAGAGTTTACTACCAGCCAATAAAAACAGAGCTTCTTACTTTTCACCCCCTAACCCACGCCCCCCCTCCCCAACCCACGCCCCCGCCTGTCAGCCCGCAGCGAGCCCCGCAGTGAGCCTGCAGCGGCCGCGCAGGTTCTTGTTGAAATAATTTCAAAGCGATGCAAAACTGTTTTGTATGTGACACAAATGTATTAAATATCCCTTCTTCATCCCTGCTCTGAACTTTTATTTTGTTTTTTTTGCCAAAAGTCAAGTGATCGCTTCCTCCCCTCCAGACCTGCACTGACAGAAATGAGGAAGTGGATCAATTTGTCACGAGCGAATTAAATCATGTCCAACGTGGCTGTGTGAAGCTCTGCAGGTTTCAGGGTGTTTTTGTTTTGCTGGACCAGTGGTCCATGTTTTTATTTTATTTTTTAGAAGGTTTTATTAACACATAATCACAGAACATTGCAGCGCAGAAACGGGACATGTAGAGGAGGCGGAGCATTCCAGGCTGCTGCGCGAGTGAGGTGGAGCTGAGCCATACCGGTATATCGCTCTGAGTGAGGAGGGACCAGAAACGTGTCTCTGTTCAAAATGTTTCTAAGTGCCAGCGTGTTAAAAAACTGCATACTGAGCCTTTAAGAAACTAAGTCGGGATCCCGACTTTTCTCAGGATCCCAAGAAAGTTTCTCAGGATCCCGAGAAAGTTTCTCAGGATCCCGACTTAGTTTCTCAGGATCCCGAGAAAGTTTCTCAGGATCCCGACTTAGTTTCTCAGGATTTTTTATTTTTATTTTCTCCCCATGTCCCTTTAGGGGCTCCGTAACTTGTGACTCCTAGAGTTTCTAAAATAAGAATGGGAAGTAGCACTTTCAATTACCATAACAGGGTCCTCAATTTTATTATTATTATTATTTTAAATTTTTTTTTGTCCAACAGGTTGACAAATCTTGTTTAGTTTTAGGACTAGGCTTAAAACTTTCCTTTTTGATTAATTTTACTTAAATAATTTTGGGTTTCTTGACCTATCCCTTAGTTATGATGCTGCTGGACTGCTAGAGACAAACTGACCACACTTCCTCAATCTGCTGCTGTCTTTACTCTCTATTCTCCATGTTTGTTTTGTAATTATTTGTATCATTAACATGTTTTGAACCTCCACCCCCCATAGAAACTACACCTGGACCAGTCCTTTCATGTCTCTTTCTTGCCTCAAACTCCAGCAGCACTTCATCACGGGCCCAGTTCTGCTAAAGGATTTATTTCCTGTTAAAAATTAGTTGTTTCTTTCTACTGTCGCCAATGTGCTTAATTATTTTTGGGGATTGTGATATCGGCTGTCTTCCTTAGACAACTAACTGGCATTTCATAAAATGCCGTATGCGAATGTGTTGTAACGCAAGAGGAAATTAAATGACTAATTTGAGTAGAATCTGGATCTGAAATGGATTTATGATATTATCTTTTAAATGTGGGGCTCTAAGTTTACTTTTATTGTGAATTGGTGCTAAACAACTAAACTGAATTGAATTGAACTGAGGAGTTATTGTATTTTTATTCAAACACAGATGGCTCAAAGTTGAAATGTTGAAACTTGAAGTGTTTAATGAAGAAAACTGTTTTGTTTTTCTCACCAGAAAGTTTGAGCTTAAAATGTTATGGAGTTACTATACAGTAAAGGTGTTAAAATTTCGGCCATCAAAATACAAATGAGCGATAACTGTCACATTTTTCCAAGTATAAAAACACAGGTAAACAACAGATCTGTCCATTTTCAAACCTACTGCGACCAGTTGGGTCTTTTATTTTGAAATTTCCTGTCACTTTCTTGATTTTCACAATCAGCTTCAGCTGAAGCAGCAACAACTTCAGTGCTGGGAAAATATATCTTCTCAATGTTGACACCTTATATTTGTAAAGTGAAAACGTGTTCTTAAAGTGGATTTAACGAGTTAAAAGACAGAAACCTGATTATTTTTAAGTGTTTGCTGTTTTGGTCAGCCAGGCATCTTTGCACACATATTGCTTGAGCAACAATAATGCATTTTTCTGATTTTTTAATTATTATTATTATTATTTACTCTGGTACAATACTGGCTATATACATTTTAATGAATGTTGCTGTAATCCAGAATGACACATCACTTATTGATTTGCAGGAAAGGCTACATCACAACCCCTCCTCTGTGTGATAAGATGAGCCTTCATGTGCCTCACATGCATTAGGCCCATCTGAAACACATTTACATCAGTGGCCTCACTCACGTCTCCCAGGATGGAGTCAAGTTCATCTTTATTGACCAGTGGCTCAGCGTTGGGGGCGCTCTGATCTTGACTGAGTGTGTTCTGGACCGCCGGTGCAAGCTGAACATGTGGAAACAAACAGGATTACAATGCAGAATATTCAGGATGTTTCTCTTTCAGTGTGTTTGTTGGAGATGTGAGCAGACACACCTGCAGGCCTCGGAGCTCGGCCTCTTTCTCTGCAGAGCTGCCCCACAGCCGGCAGCAGGACGAGCAGATAGATCTGCCCCTGGGGAACACACGAGCGCTGTAAGTGAGTCAGCGCTGCGGTGGATCACGTTTCCATCAATCAATATGCACTTTGAGGGTTACAGAGAGAGAGCTTCAAACCCTTTCAGCTGGCAAATTATACTTGAGTTGGGCTCTTCATGAAAAAAAGAATATGAACTCTTTAACACTGTGAACATTAAAGGCCTAGCATGCTTTGAAGGATTGTAGATCATGGGAGACATCTTGAATTGGATTGACAATTAAAGTTAATCAGTTCTGGATGTACTTTGTACATGCAAAAATTACTTTATAAAAAGTTTAATTAAAATTAGCCCAATTATTCATAAGATTGTTTTGCTAACAGACAAACAGGGTTGACTCCAACATTTGTTGCTTGTTTTAAGCAAAACTTTTGCACAAACAGAAACAACTGAGGCACATTTTGCACATGACTCATCTACATACCACATTTGAGCTGAATATCTGTAAAAGTGACTGAATTATAGCGTTTTTGTGGTTTCTGAAGTCAGCCGATTATGGCAGCCATCTTGAATTGGGTTGGCTTGATAAGTTAATACATTGCAGAAGTGATTATTTTCTGGACGTTTCATTGAAACATGTCCAATAGTTCTTAAGCTATTTTGCTAACAGACACATAAGCGCACCGACATTGGCAAAAAATACAAATAAATAAAATAAAAGTTACCACCTTTAGCATTCAAGTGGTTAAAAAAAAGCACCACAATGGTTCAAATACATTTAAAGCAAAAGTAACATTGATTTTAAAAAGAGCCATTCCTAAATTACTTTGTATATAAATATTGCAGAAAAGCATATCAACTGAATTAAAATTTTCATTTGTCATTTGGATCTTTGAACTAATTTAGCAATACTGATCCTCAGTTAGCGCATGAAGCTGCAGACGCCCATTTACAATCCATTAGTCAACATTTGCCAGATAACAATAATCTAGCAAATCTTAATGCACATGGATGATCGATACCAACAACAAAAGGTGGAAGCTTCCAGAAACGCACTTTACTTTAAGATCTTGACGCTGATGTTACTTAAATACTTTATTCCTTTTCATCTTCTCAAGTCTAGAGAGCTGTAACAATGCATTAACAGGAGAAAGGTGTGTTTCTTACTTGGAGAAGTGGCAGTGCACGTGGAAACACTTTAAGCACTGGTGACAGAGAATCGGGTCTCCTCCGCCGAGGTGACAAATGCCACAGACGTCCCTCACGCAGGACTCTCCTCCTGAACACTGTGTATTCGTAGCAAACAAGACTACTTTTTCAAAAAGTGGTCAAAGAAATTACGGAGGGAAAGGAGTTGAAAAAGGGACCAAGAAAGAAAAAACATAAAGTCTTCACCTGATTGCTGCCACTTGGCGCGTTGACAGAGGCTGTATCACTTGTGATGGAGGATGGCAGAGGGGAGTAAAAGGAGCTGTCTGTCACTGAGATACTGGAGTTTGTGTTTGTTTGTTGAGTCTGAGCTGTGGGAGCCTGCATACGTGTTCCATATCAAAACAGACACATTGAAGAAAAGAAGATTAATTTTTCAAGGAAGTGCTGAAATGATGCTATGATTTGTGATATTGAATCATTAATTTGATTGATAGCGTCAATGAATGTTATTGAAAATGTTACCAGAACCGCCTTCTTCCACCTGCGTAACATCGCTAAAACTAGAAACATCTTATAAAAATGATGCAGAAAAACTGGTTCATGCATTTGTCACGTAGACTGGACCATTGCAATGGTTTCTTATCTGGGTGTCCAAATACTTAAAAAAAAAAAAATCTTCAGTTGATCCAAAATGCTGCTGCCAGAGTCTTAACTGGAGTAGATCTCCAGTTTTAATAAAATAATAATAAATAATAAAATTCAAAATCTTACTTCTAACCTAGAACTATTAACCTAACCCATTTTTCATTCAACCTTTATTTATACAGGTTAATCCCATTGAGCCTCAGGCTCATTTACAAGAGAGACCTGAAAATTACTGTTTCATTCTACAATTTATATTTTTGCTATTGTTGGGTGTAACTAGGACCCACACAATTTCGTTCCACCTCATGTACCACATGCAAAAGATAATGAAAACCTACTTGAACTTGAAATACAAATCCCTCAACAACCTAGCTCCATCTTTACATATCTTATTGTCCCATATTTTAACAGAGCACTTCACTGTCAGACTGCAGGCTTACTTGCGGTTGGGCAAGAAATTTAGATTTAGAAATTTAGATTTAGAAATCAAATAAAATCTAAAAAAATCGATATAACAAGAATGTCATTTAGTGTATGCTTTTTTCAAGTCAGTAGCTTAAAGAAATAGTTTTTTATGTTTTTCCTGCTAAATTCCGAAGTGTATTCATTTCTGGAGGTCATGAAATGACGCATATTTGAAGGAAATTACGCATATTTGTCCTCCGCACTACCTTCCAGTCCTCCTGTCTGCCATTTAAAATGGAAGCAGAAGACTTTTTTGAATCCGAAGAAATGCAGGAACACCTAGTGGGGGTAATGGATTTACAACCATATCAGTTTGAACCTGAACCGACAGCTGGATCTCAGAAATCTGATGAAAATACTTCAGATTCGGAGTTTGGATCATGGCCTATTAGACAACGAGCCCAATGACAGAGTTGGCAACGTGGAATGGTAAGAATTGATTACCCCCCCCACCCATATCACTTTAGTTTGTCAAAAACAGTTTGGTGATTTAGTGCATTAATGGGCATTTCTATCCTGGAAATACGAATAGCCGTGCGTTAGCCGCCGCATGCTAGCGCGGCGGCGGCTAATAGCTTTGCATGCCCGTGTCGAGGCGCAGGGGTTCTGTGTTTATTTGTGATCCATCACATCAGACTGAAGGTTAAGTCTCAAAGTGTTTAGTAGAAAAATAGCCTAATTAGAATAACCTACAAAAGTATTCAGACCAAATGTTAATAAATTATTGTGATTTTATAACTGTATATCATATCTCTGGAACTGCTCATTTTAGGAGAATCTAAGAATCAATTTTTTTTTTTTTTTACAAATCAGCAATGTAAAAAAGGTGTCGAGGTAATTATGACCAAATGTAACTTAATTGTCAATTTGATGTGATGAAATGTTTTCAATATAAATGAAGCTACACAATACTAGCTATGTTTACATGGCAAAATTTTGTGACCGGATTGAAATGTGCTCTGATTGCATAATTAGATAGCACCGTTTACATGGGCACAATCCGTTCATGACGAGCGTTTACATGCAGCAGGCTTTTATTCTGACCAGAAGAACAGACATGCGCAGAGTGGTACACTCCCCTTAAAAAAAAAAACACAGAAGAGGAAGTTACTTTTGTGAAAACCACAGAAGAAGAAGTTACTTCCGGGACGAAAGTAAACAATGCGCCAAAAATGGACCCGCGCCAGATTGTAATGACGCCGATGGAGTTTCCTGCACTCCCTGATTGAGCTACAGGCAAGCAACACATGCTTTTAGTCTTTTTTATTCACAGTAGGAGACCGCTGGAAAAGGAAACACGTAGGGGAGGGGTGCGCTGCCGAGCGCAGCGCACATGCGCGGTCAGGACAGTTTCCACGGTCCGATAAAAGGAACAGGTCAAGTGTTTACATGTTCATCGATCTGGTTACTGATTGGCGTAAACCACCCGTTTTGATCGGATCACAAATTAGGTTGGATCACGCCGAATACACAAAAAATAACCCGAACTGGGCGTTTACATGAAGCACTTTTGTTCCGATCGGCCGTTTGATCCAATTACTTATGTCCATGTCCGTGGTGTAGTGGTAATGGCAGTCGTCTCCCGATCGGAAAGTTGGCGGTTCGACTCCCGGGACCCGCACCATGTGTTGTTGTGTCCTTGGGCAAGACACTTAACCCCGAGTTGCTCCCGGTAGGACTGGAAAGCACCTTGCATGGTAGTCTGCCGTCACCGGTTTATGAATGTGTGTAGCATTCAACATATGTGTAGCACTTTGAGATTTTCAGTAATGAAAAGTGCGTTATAAATTGAATTAATTATTATTATTATTATTACATAGCTACTGTATGAGGGACAACTGTGGCCTGACCTACGTCATACCTGGGAGCGAGAGCAGGCGGGGGGAGGGGTGTCAAAAACACCGGATGAGATTTTTTTTTCACTTTGCAAATGCTAAATTTGAGTTAGGATGAAATTTTTACTTGTGAAAATTTCTCAACAAGCTTATTTTATGCTTTTCATACTAATTTCTCCTTTAAGACTTTTCCTTTTTGATCAATCTTGTTATGCTGCTGTGTACTGTTGGTTGAAGATTATTACTGTATTGTTTAATCTGATTGTTTGAAAAAAAGGGGCAGATATAATAAGATTTATTCTTCTTTCTGCTACCTTTCATTTTTTTATATTTTGTACATTATCATTAAATAATGACTAAATAAAGGTTGAATGAATTTATGGGATTGTCTTGTATTGTTTCTTTTGTAAAAAAAAGAACAAATTTAATAAACATAAACATAAACATAGGCTTAGACTACTGAGGACAAATTTACTTAATTTCTTAAAATTAGTTGTTCCAATAGTTTTCATTTGATACTATTTCTATCTTATTATGTGATTCTCGACCTGCCATTGTGTATCTGTTCCTCTCAAACCCAGCCGGTCGAAGCAGATGGCCACTTGTCCTGAACCTGGTTCTGCTAAAGGTTTCTTCCTCACGAGGGAGTTTTTCCACTGTAACCTTCATTTTCCTTTCCACTGTCCCCTTCATGCTTGCTCAAGATGAGAGTTCTGTTAAACTCAAAGCAGTCTGCTCCTCAGATCAATAATGTTAAATTATTATTTTTATATATGAATGTTTCTGTTCAGTGCCCTGAGATGACTTCTGCTGTGACGTGGTGCTATATACATAAACTGAATCAAATTGAAATGATAACCCCTCCACATAATTACTAAAAACGTGAAGGTTTTCATTATGCAGTAGTAGTTCTTTTTTTCTCTCATGAGGTGATTTATTAGCATCTCTGATCAGTGCATCCTTTAGCTTATTGTGCTCAAATTGTATATAAGGAAATGCTTCAGGGGTTTACCAGTACAGGAAGTGGGGTGTTCTCTCTTTTCACCCTGTGCCCACAGCACACACTGCCAAGAGCCCCTGCAGATTGAAAGAAAAGAGGGTGTGTGATGCAGTATTGAAGCCTCTTTGGTTACAAAGTCCCCCTGTTAGCGCATAAACACACATGCTACGGTGTAAAAAGAAGCACATGTTGGATCACCTGGGTATGGAGTTGAGTGGAGGGCTGTGGCAGGCCAGGTGAAAGGCTCGAGGACATCCGTCACAACAGATCAGCTCTCCTCCATCTTTACACGCCGCACACTCATCATCATTACAGTGAGCCTATAAAGATGCACACAAACACGCATATGTACTTTTATTAAAAGGATAAACACACACAAACTGTTTTCATTTTTTCATTTGGCCTTCAAAAGTTGTGTGTGGCTGTAAGTGATGTTACCATGACTGTGTCTGTCTCCCCCTGGCGGTGAAATGTGGTCTTTGCAAACTTGGACTTCTCTCCATTTGTTTCTGCTAAACCCTGAGAGCAAAACCCTTCAGCAACTTTGACACATGTTTTGCTCATCCCTGTTGAATGACAAAACATATTTATGTCAAATAGTCTTATTTGTAGATAGACAAATTACTAATAATCTGACCTAAAAACAGCTATGTCCAGTTTTTAAATGCATTCTGCGGCTCACATATTGGATACACTTGTCATATTACAGTTTCATCTGCGTTACATAAATATTTTCATGGTTTACCATCCAAAGTGTACTCTTTTTTAATTAGTATCTTCTCTTTGTTTTCACTTCTGACGGGTGGATGTTTTGAGAGGCCCGAGGACAAAGAGGCAAATGGTCCTCCTCTCTGGGCTGACGAAGACACAACCTGCAAACCTGCAAAGGGTTTTAGAAGCTTTGAAGCATGAAGTAATTGTTTATGTAGCTTATTTTAATTTCAGTTGTTTTTACTGGCTAATACAAAGTATAATGTTACCATTTCCATTTGGGAGCTCCAGCGTGTGAGCTTGACTCTTCACTCTGTATAGCTTGACTTTACTCCCTGAAGAAAAACATGCGATGCAACAACTGTTACTAATTCCAGAAAAGTTAGGACTTTGTGTAAAATGTAAATAAAAACAGAGTATTTCGCCTTTGAACACCGTAAGTACATACTAAATGTTTAATCTAAGAAATTATACAATTTTCTTGGGGGGAAAAATAAAAACAATTTAGATTTTTATGGCAGCAACACATCTCAAAACTACTGTGACAGGGCCATGTTTACTACTGTGAAACATCTCCTCTGTTTTTTTTAACAACAGTCTGTAAACATCAAGGAACTGAGGAAGTTTTGTTCCCTTGCTGCCTGATGTAGCTGCTCAACAGTCCTGGGTCTTGTTTGCTGCATCATGGGAACATATGATGTTTTAAAACTATAATTTTCTGCATTGATCGTGCCTTTCAAGATGTGTAATGCTATTATCACCAGTGCACCACTATACCATCAGAGAGGCAGGCTTTTAAACAGGTCTGATACTGAGCCATAGGGTCCCTCTCCTCTTTTTTTTTTTAGAATGGACGGATTAGCTTTTGTTGTTATTACAAGGAAATTCAAATTCCACTTCGTCTGATCACAGAACAGGTTTCCTCTTTGTCTCGGTCCATTTCAAATGAACTTTGATCCAGAGAAGACAACATCATTTCTGGATGTTGACACTTCCTCTTTGCATGTCGGAGCTTTACCCAGTATCTGTGGATGTCAGGGTGAACTGTGTTTACAGACAGCGATTTGTGGAAATGTTCCTGACTCCATGTTGGGATGTCCAGAACTGAATCAGACCTGTTTTAGTTGCAGTGGCCCCTGAAGGCCTGAATATCACAGACATCAAATGTTGACTTTCACGGTCCTTTGAGCGCAGAGGTTTTAAATCTTTTAATGAAGTTATGAACTTTAGATGATAGGCTAGTCAAAGTCTTCCTAATTTACCTTTGAGGAACAATATTCTGAAATTGTTCTTCTATTTTTAGAAATAGGTAGTTGTTTTTTTTTTGCCCACTTTTTATTAACATTTTCAATAGTAGATAACATTTCAAAGATATATCACATATGACAGGCCAAGCAGGCCTCTCTTTACAGTTGGAAATAGTTTTTCATAGACTGGTGAACCTCTGTCCATGTTTACTTCTAAATTACTCCTTCATCCTCTTACTGACCTGTTCCAACATTTCTGAGATGTGTCGCCATCACAAGTTTCCAAATGATCTATTTTCTTTCCATGTGTTCTGTTGCATTGACATTTTACTCAATGCTTCAACTTGTTCAAAATCAGGGAGGGTTGTAAATTCAGCAAAGTTTCTAAAGCTCAGTTCTGGAAAGCTAGTAATCATTTCTCTTTGTGATCCTGATCTGAGCGTTGGAGAAAAGACGTAAAAGGAAGAAGACCTGCTCCATCTGTCGTCTTGGCGTGATATTCTGAATGCTTGGACTTTGCGCCCCTGTCCTCGTGGTTCCTCTTCTTACTTTGAGCAGCTTTCAGACCTCCTGAAGATCCAGGTTCTGCTTTGGAACTGGGAGACTCTCGTCCTGACAGAATCATCAACGTGGACCTGAATAAATCTGTCCTTGTCATTGTGAAGTCAAATTCAATCGTCACAAATGTCACATACTGGCCTGAGTGTTGGCGAGGAGCGTCCGCAGTCTGGGATAGCTGTCCATGTTGTAGTCTTTGGACAAGTTGTTCCAGAAAGCCTGGATGGTGGATCTGCTCTGCTCCAGCACCCAGGACAGGAGGGAGTACATGGCTTTGTGGATGCCCTCACTTCCCTCCTTCTCCAGTGTGTCCTAATAAAGCAAGATGATTGAACTGAATGCCTTTTAGTCTAAACACTAAACTAAAGGTTTATATAATTTGTTGGTTTACCTTCAGCTGTTGCTCACTGATGATGTTTTTGTCCGCCAAGCCGTACACAACGGGGAAAGGATCGTCCACAGCCATCGCGATGTCAGTACGAAGCTCCCTCAGCAGAGAGCGAAGGTTGGTGTTCACAAACACCTCCACTCGAGACATGATCTGCTTTGAGCAAAAACGAGCCACCAAGTGACCCGCTGAGATCACACATCAAGTCCTCATGGTGCAGGAGGTGTGTCCTCCTCAAGAGGAACCCTCGTATTCAAGACCAAGGAGTTGTGCAGACGAGATTATTAAACCAGTATTTAATGTGCACATTCCTGCGTTCTTATTTTTGTCATATTTATTACTGTGGATGTATGGGCTTGTTTGAAACTTGTCCATGTTTATTCTTCTGGGAAAGACCACTGCACCTGATGCAGAGGAGGAAGTCCATCCCTCAGGCCTCTGTGGAGTTCATTTGTCCACTAACGGCACCAACCGCCTTCACCCATGGGGATTCCTGTCCTCTAACACCAGACGAGCTCAGTGAAGGGACCTGACGGGCCACAGTGACAATGTTTCTAAAAGGTTCTTTCCACCTCAACTTCCCCTCACCTATCAGGTTTTCAGACTCTGACTCACCACAGAGAGCCTCAGAGCGATAATCACCACCGCTTTGACACGGATGGGAGAAAATCTGATGTAACCGATGAACAGACTGGATGACCGGTTGGCTGCTCTGCTGTTCTTCCTCATTTAATAACCCTGCAGTCATGATGTTTTTCTCATAAATATAAATAAATGAATGCATTTTTAAAAGGCTAAATAAAGAACAGCTGATTAGAAAACATCATGTTTTCCAATGAAAAATTCTGCTGTTTTTAATATTTTATGTAGCTTTTTGTTTGTTTGTTTTAGGCCTATTTTGAATAATCAAAGGTGACTTTTAATATCTTTTATGTCACATTTTTAGCAATACCAAAAGTCATTGGAAATTTCAAGTTAACTTTGCACACTTGTGATAGAAGCTGAATAAGTTGTGTATTTTCAACTGAAATCAAAGTTGACAGCATTTTACTTATTAAAGAAAACAGGTTAGACGTTCACATTGCTTTCTGCTTATAGTTTATTCTTAAGGCCTCATAAAACATTGCAGCTCTGCTGTGATCAACTTGCCAGAGCAAAACACTTCTGCCTCGCTCTGTAAACGATATATTATCAATATTGTTTTTTTTTTTTTGTTTTTTGTTTTTTCTCTTGCATTTGTTGTTGGATGTAACTGGGACCCCGTGTACATAATCTCGTTTTCATCACATGTACCACATGCGGTGCAAATGACAATAAAGACTCTCTGACTCTGACTCTCTGATTGTTTTATTCAGTAAA
>JBBPBX010007112.1:16062-28137 GCA_038048925.1 Garcialebias charrua | reverse complement strand
ATATATATTGACATTATTTTTGGACTACAATCATCTAAATGTTGAGAAATTGTGGAGTTAAAGTCATTTTGGTTTAAACTTATATTCCATCCATCCATCTTCTTCCGCTTATCCGGGGTCGGGTCGCGGGGGTAGCAGCCTAAGTAGGGAGGCCCAGACTTCCCTCTCCCCAGCCACTTGGAGCAGCTCCTCTGGGGGAATCCCAAGGCGTTCCCAGGCCAGCCGAGAAACATAGTCCCTCCAGCGTGTCCTGGGTCTTCCTCTGGGTCTCCTCCCGGTGGGACATGCCCGGAACACCTCACCAGGGAGGCGTCCAGGAGGCATCCTAACCAGATGCCCGAGCCACCTCAACTGGCTCCTCTCGATGTGGAGAAGCAGCGGCTCTACTCCGAGTCCCTCCCGGATGACTGAGCTTCTCACCCTATCTCTAAGGGAGAGTCCAGACACCCTGCGGAGAAAACTCATTTCAGCCGCTTGTATCCGAGATCTTGTTCTTTCGGTCATAACCCAAAGCTCATGACCATAGATGAGGGTGGGAACGTAGATCGATCGGTAAATTGAGAGCTTTGCCTTTTGACTCAGCTCTCTCTTCACCACGACAGACCGGTACAGCGCCCGCTTCACTGCGGACGCTGCACCTATCCGCCTATCGATCTCACGCTCCAGTTTTCCCTCATTCGTGAACAAGATCCCGAGATACTTAAACTCCTCCACTTGGGGCAGGACCTCCTCCCCGACCCGGAGAGGGCACGCTACCCTTTTCCGGCTCAAGACCATGGCCTCGGATTTGGAGGAACTGATCCTCATCCCGGCCGCATCACACTCGGCTGCAAACCGCTCCAGTGAAAGTTGTAAATCACGAACTGATGAAGCCAGTAGGACCACATCATCTGCAAAAAACAGAGAAGCGATTCTAAGGTCACCAAAACGGATCCTCTCAACACCTTGGCTGCGCCTAGAAATTCTGTCCATAAAAGTTATGAACAGAATCGGTGACAAAGGGCAACCTTGGCGGAGTCCAACTCTCACCGGAAACGAGCCTGACTTACTGCCGGCAATGCGGACCAAGCTCTGACACCGGTCGTACAGGGACCTAACAGCCCATATCAATGGGCCTGGTACCCCATACTCCCGGAGTACCCCCCACAGAACCCCCCGAGGGACGCGGTCGAATGCCTTCTCCAAGTCCACAAAGCACATGTAAACTGGTTGGGCAAACTCCCACGCACCCTCCAGGACCCTGCTGAGGGTGTAGAGCTGGTCCAGTGTTCCACGACCAGGACGAAAACCACACTGCTCCTCCTGAATCCGAGGTTCGACTATCCAACGGACCCTCCTCTCCAGAACCCCTGAATAGACCTTACCAGGAAGGCTTAAGAGTGTGATCCCCCTATAGCTGCTGAGGTGAGCTGGAGCTCAGTCCTCACCTCCTACTACAGATGTGCAGTGGAGAGCATCCTGTGCTCCAGCATCAACGTGTGGCATGGAGGCTGCACAGCTGCAGAAAGAAAAGCTCTGCAGAGAGTGGTGAAGGCTGCACAGAAGATGATGGATTCAGCCTCCCCACCATCATATACATCTACACCTCCAGATGCAGGAAGAGGGCCACCTGCATCACGAAGGACCCCACTCACCCAGCACACACACTTTTTGCCCCGATCCCCTCAGGCAGGAGGTTGAGGAGCATTAAGTGTAAAACCACTAGACTGAGGAACAGCTTCTACCCTGAAGCTGTTAGTCTAATAAAACCCTAACCAGGATAATCACTGTAAGAAAAAAGAAAAATCACTGTAATGTCACTTTAATTGATATGTGACTTATCTGTGCTGCTGATTTCATGTTGCTGATTATCTCATTCATACTCATCTGCTCACACAGACTCATGTTCAGACTTCTGTTGTTATGCCGGATTGTTTTACATTATTAGTGTTTAGCATATACAGTATCTTAGATCTTTTAGCGTACCGTTTGGCGTTTGTTTATATCTTGGATCCTTATTTTACTGTTTCTTTTTATACTTTATATTTACGGTAGCTATTTTTGGGTGTAACTGGAACCCTGTGTACATAATTTCGTTCCACTTCATGTACCACATGTGGCGAAAACGACAATAAAGTTGACTTAAACTTAAACAAAGATCTTGCACGTTTCAGTGCTCAGAATGTGTGCTGGGGATAATAATAATAATAATAATAATAATAATAATGAATTTAATTTATAACGCACTTTTCATTAACAAAAATCTCAAAGTGCTACAAAGTGCAACTAAAATCAAAGATCAAACAAAAACAAGTGATAAAATCAAGTAAAATCAATGACAAAACAACAAAAATCTATAATAAAATCAATTAAAAATAACGATAAACCAGTCTCTGTTACCACCACACTAAATATCAGGCGATTGTCTCTAAAATTGACTATTAACCATTTTTGTGTTTTCTATAGCTATTCGCCTGTGGCGGCCATCTTAAATGTTAAACAGTTCAAAACCTATTCAGTTAGGAAATATTTTGCTTACAGACAGATGCATAAGCATATGCTCAAACACAGGCAAAAGCATCATGGTCTGCCTTCGCCTTCCAGCAACTGCTGATCATCACAGCGGAACAAATCTTTATGCAGCCCGGTGAATGTAGAGAGTTAGGAGAGTGAAACCCTTTAATCTGCAGTTTATTAATCATTAAACATTATTACATTATTCATACTGGTGAACAAGGACCACTTCTACAGAGGGACGTTCACAACATACATACATATTACATTATTATATACAGTGCAGTCCATTACAGTGGGTTGATATAAGTGTATCACCGGGATGGAGGGATGGGGAGGCTGGAGGGAGAGACAGAGGGAGGAGAGGAGAAGTCTAGGGTCATTTGACGGGATGCGGGAGTTGTGATCGTCAGCTGACTTTTCTTTTCGTTTTATAACCACGGTATAGTTTGTTCTATAAAAGTTAAACCCATAGAGAGATAAGAGTATCACGTTTTCACAGCTACTGTTAGGTGAACCTACGGAACTCCAGTGAGAATGTCAAATGTATGACGTTTGTTATGAGATGCTATAGAGAGATGCTAGAAAACATTCTAAGATGCTCGGCCTCCTCCCAGAGCGCGCAGACCCTGGAGGGTGGGGCCAAAGGTCAAAGATCAGAACAGCGTGCATGCGTGCTGCAGACATTCAGATGTGTTCAGCCATGTGGAAAAATGGCTGACGCCCTCAACTTCTTCCTCCATCTGTGTTTAGGCATTAGTTTTGGTGCTTTCTCTTTTTTTTTATTAGATATAAAAAAATACAAAACATAATGGTGAAAAAAACTCTGTTGGTTGTCCTCTTCTTCTCTCTTTCTGTGTGTTTCTTTCTTTATTTATTTTTTTATGGCAATATTTTTCCCTTCATTCTTTTTACTCCTTCAGTCCCTTACGTATTGACAAAGTTTACAATATCTTACAACTGAACAAGACTGAAAGATGTAACGTTTGATTTGTCCAATCAGATACAAGGCTTCGATCCTATGTCCAATTAGAGAAGTCATCTGGGCGCTAACCAGCATTAAGAAACACAACAAGCCTATGGTGTGAAGGGAGCCGGCCAGTCGCAGCTCTGCATTAACACGAGCAGCCGCCCTCGGGGACAGTCGGCTCCGCTGGTTTGTCCAGCTTGATGTCAATCACTGGGAATTGTCCCATTAAGGAAAACTCGAGGGATGAACCAGTGGTCAGAAACACAACTAAAATTAACACAATTTGATACATAAAGGGGTATTTTAGCAACAAGGTAATACCTAATAAGTGATTAGCTTGAAACTTGTCTTACCGATGGCGATGGATGAAGAATCTCTCAGGTCTTTAATGGATTTTTTTTTCTCTAATTCTGAAAGATATGATATCTGTTTTGTTTCTCTGCTGCAGATAGTTTTTAGGCCTTCTTCTGTTGTCCTCCGCTTGCTCACTTTCCTCATATTTTAAACGCTCTGCACAATACTGTATGTCTACATTGGTCCTGTTAGACCTCAGTGCCACATTTGATACAGTTGATCACAATATTCTACTACAGAGGCTTGAATATGATATTGGGATTACAGGAATGGCTCTAAAATAGTTTAAATAATATTTATCTTATAGATTCCAATGTAAATAATGAACCTTCTTCATACACAAAAGTTAGTCATGGAGTTCCTCAGGGTTCAGTGCTTGGACCAATACTCTTTACCTTATATATGCTTCCAGAAAATTATTAAACGGCATGGAATACATTGTCATTGTTATGCTGATGATACACAATTATATTTGTCCACGAAATCCAATTAATTCAATCAGTTACTTGGACTTAAAGCTTATCTTAAAGACATAAAACCTGGATGACCCTTAATTTTCAGACAAGACTGAGGTTTTGGTTTTTGGACCTTAGTATTTTAGGAATAAGCCGATCAGGTTTGTTAAGATGTTGCCTTACGGCTTGCTCAAGATGAGTCTGCGATGAAGTTAAACTCAAAGCAGTCTGCTCCTCAGATAAATAATGGTATTAACATTTTTATATTTATGAATGTTTCTGTTCAGAGCCCTGAGGTGATTTCTGTTATGTGACGACACTATATAAATAAACTAAATAGAGCTGAATTGAATATGATGCCACTGCTAAATATAAGAAATGGACAAAAAGTGATTTTAAAAACTGCCAAGACTTGAAGAAAAACTTTAAAAGACATTCAGAAAGCCCGAGGAACGATGGACCTAAACCTCTTTAAAAGCTCTCTATGAACTATGAAACTGTGAAGGAATGTGGGAAGATTCAAGACTATTGTGCAGCATTTTTTCACGCGTCACCATTTAAAAATAAAACTTAAAAAGTCAAAAACTCTGATCTGGATGTATTAAATAAATAAAGTTTCTAATTTATCATCTCAAGCTACAACAAGATGAAGAGCTTATGCTTTTTTTCCCTCTTAATTTGATTAAATGATTCATTTTATCTTTATTTGTGCCATCATGTCAACTCAAATGTACTATATTTTAAATTAACCAACTAACTAAATACCAAAATTTTCATTTAATTCTTTGCTCAAAACAATCCTCCATCTCACGGCCTCTCCTCTTGTCACATCCCTGACAGCCACTGTGTGGCTCCTATAAAACCCTCACTCTGTGCATTCCTTCCCTCTTTAATGACTGATGCTGCTGCAGACGGCAGGCCGCTCTGTCTGTTGGCGTTAGTGCCAGCAGCCACTAAGAGATTAAAAATAAACCGCCCATTTCTCAGGAGCTCGGCTCTCGGCGCGTGCAGTGAATCAGAGTGGCTGTAAAGGATACTGCCTTCGGGATTTGCATCGTCCAGGCTTTCCATGCCAGGTAGGGCTGCGGCGACTCGGCGAAACAGCTGAAAGGAGGAGAAACGAGGAGGAGAAGGGAAGAAGTGAATAAAGAAGGTTAAAATGTGATTAAATCAAAAATTCATTATTGTCCTGGAAGATGACAGCCACTTTGTATGACATAATGATGTTGTGTTCCTGGAGTTGTCAGCTAACATTTAGCACCATTATATTTGTGAACAGTAACAAATAAAATATATTGAGTAAAATTAGCAAACACAATGTAGGGATGTCTTGTATCCATAGCGATACTGAAAAGTACGTTGGACATTTAAAAAAAAGTGCTGTAATTTCCAGACTTTAAGCTGCTACTTTATTTTACATGCTTTGAACACTGTGACTCACACAATGCTGTGCCTAATTTATGGATTTTTGCAATCTAACGAGCTTCATGTCGCCAAAACATTTAGCCTCGTCACACCCGAGCGCTCACATAGCTATAGCCGATACACATCTCCCTTGTGGGGTGGGTCCTCGTGTCTCAGTGAGACTACTTGTATAAATTAAGGTTTAAAAAAAAATCTGACCAATGAAATTACCGAAGAGATCAGTGGACCCTTGAAACTTTGTTCCCTCCCTCCCTGGAGACAACGAAGTATTTGCAACCACCCGACATGCAGTAAGTGTGAGGAAGAAAGATGAAGATGGCGATCAGTAACTTTTCCTGGTAGGCTACTGTATTTTTTTATCTTTTTTAACCAGCCGTGTCACAGGCACAATTCAGGAAAAATAAAACATTTACTGTACATATTTGTGTATGTTACTGGTACGTTTTTAATTAAAAAATATTTAAATTATTTCTGTGCAAATATCTCATGCTACAACATGGACACCTGCAGCTTATGCACAAGTGTAGTCTACATATTGCTTTTTAAGTTAGTGGGCGCGGCTTAAATTCAGGTGCGCTCAATAGTCCGGAAATTACGGTATGTCAAATATCACAAATATAAGATCTGAATCTTGTATTTTAATACTAGACTGTTTTCTGTTGTTGTTGTTGTAGTATCCAAACTTTGTGTTAATAAAGTTATTCATCAGTATTTTAGTTTGTTTGCCAGTTTGTGAACTTTACCACTGATGATATCTATAAATTATTGACTAATTGTAAGAAGTAAAAGCCGTGTGTTATCCATACAATTGTTCCATTTATAATACTGTATACAGTTTGACATAAAATTGAGATATTGAGCACACTTATCTAAAATATTTTCAAAATTGTATTGCCCCAGTGGATTTTAAGAGCTTGTCCTTTCCTTCTTCAACTGAATCTAAAAAGATTAATATTATTTACACCGCTGAGCATTTTTACATTTAAATATGTTTATGGAACAAGTTTCTACAGCTGTAGATCAAAAACAACATTGTATAAGTATGTTTGTCGATTTAAGAAAAACATTTGACACAATTGACCACACCATTCTATGTGATAAATCAGGGGCGGATCTAGAAAAATATCTATGGGGTGGCAAGAGGGTGGCAAGGATGTTTCAGGGGGAGGCAACACCCTCCCCCTCCACACACATGCACACACACACACATACATATATATACAGTATACAGGTAGTCCTTGACTTACGACGCCCCTGACTTACGACGTTTCGGACTTACGAACGCATCTCATTATAAAAAATAAAAATAAAACTTTTTTTTAAATAATAAATGAATAAATGTACAGTACTGTACAGTTACCAAGCACTTAGCCTATCCTAACACAGTTAAGGAGTGAGTTGAATTGTCTCCCTCCTCCCTAGCAGGCTCCATTCACATAAAGGGAGCTAGCTCCCTTTATGTGAAAGGGAGACAATAGGGTATATGCCGCGGGTAGTGGTGACGTACTTCCGTTAAAATATTGGTCGTACGCTGCACTTCCGGTTCTGGTCGACAGCAGTTGTTTTTAGCGGTAGCTTCTAGAACTAGACCATGTAAAAGACACAAATGGTAAATTATCTGCGAGCTACTGGTTCAACAAGAGAGATTTGTTGTGTGCCGTTGTGTCCAGTGAATAGCAGGGACAATAGAGCGCTTAGTTTTTTATATTTTAATGCCAGAGTTCGTGGCTAACCGAGTTAGCCTTAAAGCTAACACTCGGTTGTAGCTGGCGTTTTAAACCTCAGAATATTCAAGAGCCAGCATCAAACAGTGGTTAAAAATGAGCTGTACCTGCATTGTTCCAGTGGAATAATTATCCCTTCCATGACCGGGGCTTTGGGAGAAGCAGCAAAGAGAGGACAGCGAGGAGGAGAACACAGCAGCTCAGTAAGAAACATGAATATGACTCGACTCCACATCCTGCACTTGTAGATTTAATGTTGGAGTCATGAGTGATTTAATAAAAGTTTGTAACTACATACTTTTAAAATAATATTCAGATTTTAACAGTTTTCTAATCTGTAAATATGTTTGTAAACTCCTAGTAACTTCAGGGCTGTTACACCTCTGAAATATTCTCTGCTGTTTCCTTTAATATGAAACCAGAACTGTTTCACTTCAATTAAACTTTTATTTCCTGATATGTAATTATTTATTTTAAAGCATAACTCTCATAAAGAGTTCTCAGTTTGGTTTTTTACGTTATGAAGGTAAATATGATCACTTTTTTGTTTTTTCAGGTTTGCATCATCTGACCTCCTGATGTGACTGCTCTGCCATCCATGGTCAGTGTTCACCAAGAATGAGACGAGAGGAACTCCCCATCAAGTTCAAGTTGTGTTTGTCATATACAGGTTAACACAGAGTTAACAGTACAATGAAGTGCTCAGGATGAGAAGATCCGATTTGACTTGCTAAAAAACTATACTATACTAAAAGCATGCAAAGTGAAAAAGTAATTATAATATTCACAAAGTCCTGAAGAGAGACAGTAAACATGGTTGGATATACAGTAATGATGCAGCAGGATGAATTTGAATGAACTACTGTAAGTATTTCAAACTAGTAATACAGTACAAGCTAACATGCACATAGTTATATATATACAGTATATATATATACACTACACATAATCAACATTACACAGGTTGTGTGACAGGTTATTGCACAAGTAGTGACATTGAGATTGAATTATTAGTTATTACCAGTTGTTCAGTGTTATTTATTGATTATTTATCCACACCACCCCATCAACCCATATCCTGCAGCCCATTGAGTTCTTCCTGTTCTTAAATGACCTTGACCTTGGATCAAAGCAACGGGACCTTGCTGACCGGTACGGTGTCCATCAGTCCACGGTCAGGGCCAGGCGGATCATCACTGCAACTTTTTATTGACAGTACTCGGCTCAATTAGGACCCGATACAGTACCTGAAGAGCAGATGCATAAAAATCTACCTGCAGACTTCAGGACTACTGTACCCTGACACTACAGTCACACTACTTACTACTTGTAAGAAAATAAAATGTTCAAAACATTCTGACTTTGTCTTCTTATTATCACCAAAAAAATGTGTATGTTTATTTAAGACAGGCTTAGAGTTCAGTTTATTTTAGCCAGTTTATTAAAAACAAATTTGATGATGATGTTACATTACTGTAGAAAACGTTTGAGGCACAATATTTAAACAGTTTATAGCATTACAGCTTCTGACTTTAAGTCACAGCTTCCTCGACAGCTAATGGAGATTTAAAAACATTAATCAGTCAGACAAAGGTAAGTGATGAAGCAGCTCTTCTGTTCAACCATCCACATGGATCACATGTCCTTCGTCATCAGTGGAGCAACTTGTTTGTATTTGATCTCGGCTCACAAACATCCAGGCTGGACCAGCTGGCTCCCTCCTCCTCATCATCACTACGGTGTCCTGTACAGTGAAAGTAAACATCTCTTATTAAGAGCTGCTATAAACAGTGAGATTCACAAAACCATATAGCAGATGTTGAATATAAAGAGTTTATATTGTCTGATATTTAACTTCAACTCAAGTTTTGTACACAAACTTGAATTAAAATAATTAAATTAAAATAACTTGTTTCTAAATCTGGTCTAAATCTCCTGCCTCCTTGTTTGAAACTGAACTGTCAGGTGCCTTTGACTCAAACAGTGGGGCTTCTGCTGCTCCTCATGGACTGTAAACACTCAGCCCTGACTTCTCCTGCCTCCTTGTTTGAAACTAACATTTGTGTTAAATCAGAAATGTACAGACAAAACACGTTTACTCAACAATTTAGCAAGGGTTAACTATGTTAGCTGTGTTAGCCTACATGATGCAGTTTGGTGAACTGAAAACAAATACAGACTTACCTTCAGAGTTATTTATGTAGTTGGACACATAAAGCTTAAATCCTTTGTCTTTCTTAGATGTGCGCTTTAGACAAGGTCTGAATAATTCGGTACACATCCTTGACTGTCGGCAAGTCCTGCAGAGATTGTGTAAAGATCGCCATCCTGTGGCTGTGAACCGGAAGTGCGCCGTCTGTCCAATGAATGCGGAAGCCCTATAACGGAAGTCCGTGGCATATAGCCTATTCAACTCACTCCTTCATCTTTAAAAACTGTGTTATGATAGGCTAAGTGCTTGGTAACTGTACAGTACTGTACATCTATTTATTTTTTTATTTTTTTAAGGAATTTAAAAAATATAAATAAATAGATGTACAGTACAGTGCAAAAAACAATATATATGTGCCGCCGCTTTGGGGCAGTGGATAAAGCAGGCGCCAAATATGCTGGAGGCTGAGCCTCTCCGCAGGCATCGCAGGTTCACGTCCCAGACCCGACGAGCTTCTTTCTGTGGTGTCTCCCCCCTCTCTACCGCTTCGCCCTCTCCCTCTCCAATAAAAGCCACTAGCGCCCCAAAATGTAAAAAACAATATACATATATTTTTGTATGTGATCCTACTTACGAATTTTCGACTTACGAACGGCCCGTAGGTACGGAACTCATTCGTAAGTCGGGGACTACCTGTATATATAAATAAAATGATGCAATGTAAAGGGAGAGACATGAAACAGCCAAAGTACAGGAAGCAGAAATACAGGTGTGTTCAGTCCTCCTTTCATTTCATTTCTCACTTCCCGCCACTCAGTCAGAACTTGACGTCTTGAGTCAGTTGTACATTGTGCTTCTTCTTTAAATTTATTGGCAGTTGGCAAGAAAGTTAGGTGAGCATTACCGCCACCAACTGGTAAGGAGTGTGGACCATATGACAACATTGTGCTGCATTCAATGTTGTTGGAAAAAAGATGTTCGCATTCGTAATGTCCAGCTGGGGTGGCAAACAGGGTGGCAAGGCTCTCTGTTGGGGTGGCAACTGCCACCCCATGCCACCCCAGTAGATCCGCCCCTGTGATAAATTGGAAAAATATGGAATTAGAGGACTAGCTTTGCAATGGATAAGCAGTTATTTGAAAAATAGAAAACAATTTGTACAAATTGATGATGTAAGATCAAGCCTCAAAAGAGTTTTTTGTGGAGTACCACAAGGTTCTGTGCTTGGACCAAAGTTATTTATTTTGTATATTAACGATTTAGTGGAGGTATCTGATAGCCTTAAATGTGTTCTCTTCGCTGATGATACTACTTTTTTTTGTTTAGGTAAAGACTTGGAACAGATGATTGAGTTGATGAAGAAGGAGTTTGTCAAAATACAAACTTGGTTCAAATTAAATAAGTAATCTTTGAACCTTGATAAAACTAATTGTATGATATTTAGTTTAAAAAAAAAGATAACTGAGGATGTTCCTTTCAAAATTGATGATGCTGAGATATGTAGAGTGAGTGAGGTAAAGTTTCTAGGTGTGATTATTGATGAAAAACTGTCATGGAAACAGCACATTAATTCTGTAAAAACTAAAATTTCCAGAGCCATTGCAGTGCTCTACAAAGTTAAGGATTTTTTGAATAACAAAGCCTTGTATCTATTGTATAATATCATCATAGTCCCACATCTAATCTATTGTGTTGATATGCTGGTGTATTGTGTTGATGTATGGGGAAAAGCATGTAAAACCATTACTAAGCCTATCTTTATTCTACAGAAAAGAGCTTTAAGGATTATTACAAGAAAGTCTTACAGTCATCATTCAAGTATATTGTTTCATCAATTGAAACTATTGATGTTTTACGATTTGGTGGACTATAATATTCTTTTATTAATGTATAAAGCTCAGAATTCTATACTACCTCCAAACATTCAAACGCTTTTTGTCAGAAGGAAAAGTTGTTATAATTTAAAGGGAACAGACATTTTTGTAAAACCTAAGTACAGAACCAGTTTAAAGAGTTGGTCTACATCAGGGATAAGTTTGTGGAATAATTTGGAAAACGATGTAAAAAAGTAGGGTCTATTTCTATATTTAAAAAAAAATGATTAAGAATAACTTGTTGAAAAGATATATTTAAATTTTAGTTAATTTTGAAATGTACTAGAAATGTAAACGTGGGATGAGTTCTTTTATTTCGTTATACTATTTATAGATGATCATTGTTTTGAATTGATTATTTGAACTGATTTTGTTCTTTTAAAGGAGCAGATATAAGATTTTTTTCTTCTTCTGCTTCCTTTCATTTTAGATTTGTTTTTTTCTTTTTTTTTTTTCTTTCTTGGTTTTCATTATTGTGAATTGTAATTTCAACTTCTTGCTTCAAATCTGAAATGAATGAATAAATAAATACAAAGACAAATACATAAAACACCATGTGTGTACTTTAGCCATGTGGTCGCCATTGGTGTCAGAAACATTTGGAATGTGTTGGGACACACAGGGCCGG
>JBBPBX010007112.1:0-13130 GCA_038048925.1 Garcialebias charrua | reverse complement strand
AATTATCTATAAGTAATAAAAAATGAATAACTCATCTCAATTTTCAAATTTCAACATATTACACATTAAACTACTTCTTACATATTTCTTCAACAATTCATTTTTGATCATTTTCTTAAACACAAACATTGACATAGCCTTTTTCACATCACACCCCAAGTCATTCCACAAGCCAAGCTATAAATGAATGTTACAAATATTGAGCTGAGATCTGGTGTGGTGGTAGCTGAGAGTCATTTCCAGCACACACCCTGAGCACTAAATGCACAAGATCTGTTTTAGAACTAACTGAGTCAACTGCGTTTGTCTGTTAGCAAAATATCTTGTGAACTACTGGACGGCTTGTAATAAAACTCTCGGGACATGAACATTAGATGTGCGTCTGCAACTGGTTAGCTTTTGTAGTCGAGCCACGTTAAGATGGCTGATCTTACAGCACAACTATAGCTGCAACTCTGCCAGTTTTACAAATGAGCTAAAATGTAGCAGCTGAAAAGTATTGTTCCTCTTTGAGCCGACAACTAATGGTGTTTCTGTCATTGATCGATCGAGTAATTGTTTCCCCTCCACTGCCTGCTGACCTTAAAAGCATTTTGCTCGAGCACTGAGATGAAAACTGGGATTGTGTCCAGTTTATACTGGTCCTGAAAAAAACAGGGACGTGGACGAACGCCATCTTCAGCAGCATTTCCACCATCAGATGTGTGACTTGGCACTGGCCACACTGGGCCTTGGTACAGCCCGGTGGACAGCATCATTGCAGCACAGGCCACACAAGCACACACACTAACACACACACACACACACACACACACTCCTGTAAAGGATGCACCAGTCCAGCTGCTGCCATAATATAATATATTTGTCCTTTTTTTGCAATTTATGTTTCTTGAAATTATTATAATAGCTCATGAGTGTATGATTTTCAGATCATGATGGATCATCTCCTTGCTGAGTGTGTCCCAGTCCCACCAGTGAGCCTCCAGTGTGCCCAGGCCTGTTTGAATGCGCGTGCTGGTGGAGATGCTACACAGACATCAGCAGTCTAGGGTGTGTCCCGAGCTGACACACACACACATGATGGGAGCTAGCACTTTTTGGTTTGCTCTCCCAAATGAAGGGAATTAAAATAATAATAGTAATCTAAACACGGTTACACAAACAGAGTGAAGGATAATGAATATAAGGGGAACAATGGCTGTAAATGAAATAAACTATAGGATCATTAGGGTGGAGCTGATGGGTGACGGTGCAATATGATGCTCCACGTGACAATCTGCGACAGATCAGACATTAAAATTTTAAAAATCACAGTTTGGGCTCGGTCAGTTTTAATTCAGGAGTTAAATGGAGATAAGTGCGGGTCTGTTCCCCCCCCCACCACCTCCACCTCCACCTCCACCTCCTCGGTGAGGCGTTGCATTCAAGGTCAAAAAAACCCTGGTTTATCATCCGATGTGCACTCGAGCCTATAACGGAACCGAACCGGACCACATGCATGGACCTCTCACACGCACACGCTTCACACGCACCACTCACCGCTCTGCTCGCCCAGAAACACCAGTTTAAATTTCCTCAGGGGGTTCCCCAGATCTCCTCCTGCGGACATGATGACAGCCGAACCTGGACGGGTTCACTTTGTTGTTGTTATTAATATTATTGTTGTTATTATTATTAATCGCTCTCCCTTTTTTCTTCTTCTTCTGGATGCGCAGGGGAGGTGGGGGGAGATCCTCCTCTCCTCACAGAATGGTGGGAATGCAGCTCAGCGTCCTCCTGTCATCTCGGAGCGCTTGTGCGCATGCGCGACCTCACCTATTTCGATTCCTCACCTTTTCTGCTCCTCAGCCTGTCAAACTCCTGATCAGACCATTTCAAATACACTTTGAAACTTTCACTACTGGTTTATTAACGAATAAAAATGCATTTCTGACGGAGTCATCATGACTCTGCGCTATTTATGTAAACAAACGCATCAGATCAACATAAACAACTAAATAAATAAATAGAGCAGCACAATGAAACGAAGCCTAGTTTCTTGTGAAAAGTGCTTCATATAAAATAAATGATCTAATGCATATCTGCAGCCTTTGTTTAGTAGAGTAAACTAAACATGTTTACTTTATAAACTAATGCTAACATGGACAGATACCCTCAAAGACTGTTAATCTCTGAATTATTGTCATGTTTTAGACTAAGTACTGTATTTGACTTAAATTAGTATTGCAGGTGCCTTCAAGCTTTTATACAGCCATTCACCCAGTTTAAAGGGAACATGCCACTGTGGTTTGGTATTGTTGTGTGCACCACAGGGAACACAAAGTGAGAGCTGTCTGAAGGGCTCAGAACGAAGATTACCGTATTTCCCGGTCTATAAGTCGCACCTTTTTGCCTAATTTGCATGCCCTGCAACTAATAGAGAGGTGTGAAATATAATTTTGTCAGATAATATATTAACTTCATGAAAATGTCTAGATATTCATTCAACCTTTATTTATACAGGCTATCCTCGTTGAGCCACGGGGACTCATTTAAGAGGGACCTGTTTTCACTCACACCCAGGGTCAATTTTAGAGTTACCAATCAACCTAACATGCATGTTTTTGGACTGTGGGAGGAAACCGGAGCACCCGGAGAAAACCCACGCATGCACGGAGAGAACATGCAAACTCCACCCAGAAAGGCCCCCGGACCGGGAGTTGAACCTTGGACCTTCTCGCTGAGAGGCAGCAGCTCTACCAGTTGCGCCACCGTGCTGCCAGTTTTGCCCATGTCTTGTTTAAACACGATCTGGTTCCGTTTCCGGTAGAATTGTAGTTTTAATCATCATGCCTACAAATCCCAACATTCACTCACCACTTTCTATGGAACACAAAATGGCGAGATATTATTGGCTGAGAGCTGGGTCACATGATAAGAGTAGGGTTTCCCGTTGCCATGGTGAAGACTTCTGGAGGTGTGGCCAAGCTCTGAAAAGCTTTGTTCTCTGTGCAGTCGGGGCCATTAATCACCGCACGATAGGGTGACAATGGCGGAGGGTTCGTGATTCTGTACTTTGCATGAGGGTAAAATAAACCTTCTAAATGGAAGTCGACTTCTCCTCGTCTCACTGCACCAGATTAGAGCATATTCTTTCAGGTGAGACGTCTTTATGGATTTTCCCCCATATTTTTAGACCTATTTTTGGCTCAGATATGACCGTTTTTCATTTTGGCAAAAAATGGTGCAGCACCACTTTCGGCCGCTAGGGTACACCGACCGTTCCCACCTCATGTGTCCGAAGGCAGCCTCCTCTGGTCGGACTGACTCTGTCACAGCCTGGCCTCCTGCTCTGGAGGTATGAACTGTTAGCTGTGTTTGTTAGCAAAAACGGTTACTATTTATCTAAATAACTCATGAACTACCAGACAGATTTTCTTTAAACGTACAGAAAGTAATTATTTGGTGTTCATTTACAAACTGATAGCTGTTGGAGTTATTTGAGATAAAATTCGATGTTTTATAGACTTAAATGTGTCGCGGTTAGCTTTGTTTTTTTCCTGCTACTATTTATCTAAATAGCTCATAAACCACACGGCGGATTTTCTTTAAACTTACAGAAAGTATTTACTTGGTGTTCATTTACAAACTGTTAGCTGTTGGAGTTGTTTGAGCTAAAATTCGATTTATTTATAATTTATTTTCGCAGCTAAAATTAGATTTATTTATAATTTATTTTCGCTGCGCGCGCGACCGTTTGGAAGACGTCAAAGCGAAAAAATTTTAATCCAGCAGATTTGACCATTACGTGAATTTATTAAGGAACGGTTAAGCTAAGACACATCTTTGCTATAATTTTCAGCAGACAAATAATTGTTTTTACCGTGTTAATCTTGTTAAAAGTCCTTCCGTGCATGCTTCTGTGGCCGCCATTTTCAGCAGGGCAAATGACGCGCTGACGCATCGCGTAGCGGTGACGCATAATAGATGCAACTTATATAAAGGTGCGACATGTTTATGGATTTTTCCAATTTATTGCCAATAATTGGACAAAGCGACTTATAGAAAGGTGAGACTTATCAGGCGGAAAATACGGTATACATATCCATGTGAAAGATGAAGGCTATAGGACCATCTCCAAGCAACTTCATGTTCCTTTGATCACAGCTGCTAATATTTTATTTTTATTTTTGTAAGTATCCTGGTACAGCAGCGAACCTTCCAGGGTGTGTACACAAGAGGAAATGGCGAGGCACCAAAGAACTATGAAAAGCATCCAAAACTGTACATACATGCAAACATATGTTCATACTTACACTTTTCAGCAGGCTTGTACAAAATTGTCTGTTTAGAGTTTTGGTTTGCGTTAATTAAACATGATTAATGAGTTTTCAATAGTTTTATTCGGCACCAATCAGTTTTCCAGAATAAACCCATCAACAGTTTTGTATGAAAACGTCCCATTTAAGCTTATTGCTCAAAATCGAACAGTTCTGCCTCCTTCTCTTTCCAGAAAACAAAACTGCGATCAATGTATTTGCATATATCATCGTTATTGGCGCAAGAAAAGTCTGAGTGGCTGCTGTTGTTCTCATCTGTGGTTTCACTTTGTATTACAACTTTGGGCACGGCGTTGGACTCCGGCAGTAGAGATGATGCCGGTGATAGCGGACAGCTGCTTGGTTTTGATTCACTGAAGAAATGCAACTTAAGGTCTTCAAAGCCGTCGCTCCACCGTCGCCTGCCGGACTGGATTTCCTGCAGAACGGCCTTATGAAAATCCCTCACCTTCTCCCAGGGGAACCTGCCAACATGGTCAAAAACTTCAAAGCAGAGCAGATGCCTCATCTTCCTCTCCTCGGCGGTCAGCTCTTGCTCTAAGATGTGGAAGTAACCCAACATAAAAAGGTCAAGGGTCAAACTGTCATGGCCCATTGCAACACCGTTCACATTGGGCACGAACTGCTCTGGAGAAAAGGTCACCTGTGGGGGCGGGTTCTGTAAGACATCGGAGGAAGCGTCGTCAAGCTCGAGCTTGTTCCTCCAGGAGTTCAGCATTTTGTCCACAGCCCCTCGTTGCTCGCAGAACTGAAGGAGGGATGTGTTTTTGTCTTCGACTGCCTCCCTCTCTGATGCCCTCTGCCTCGCTGCTCTCATTGAGATGGCATACGCTGACTTCTTCCAGTGGCTCAGGAACAGCACCACTATTCGCTCTTTCCTTAAACCTTTAGTGGCACAAACAGTTTGTTTGTTGGGGGGATCCTGGTCGAGGCTTGAGCTGACTTCTTGATTGTTTTTTCCAGAAGCTCCAACCTTATTCTGTTTATTAATCTCCTGTTTTCCTTCTGCAACTCCAGCAAAAGAGTACATTCCGCCAGTCTGACCCTCAAAGTTGGACCTAAGGTTCCTCACCGACACCCCGGACTGCTGAATCTCTCTCTCCACCAGCTCCCTGTGCGCTCTGCTGTAGCTCTGGTTCTCCATACGGTGGCTAAAAGCAGACGCCATCCCAATAGGTGGTATCCTGCATCCACTAGAGAGCACTGCGGGCGTTGGTCTCACCTCTTCTTGGCTTTGCACCAATTCTTGGTCCAAATCAGTTGCTGACATGTCTTTAATCTCTTGTAAACCTTTCATCTCCTCCGCCACGTCGTCCACCATCCTCCAGTCACTTTCTTTGTCCGTTGTTTGGGTCAGATTCGACACCAGCAGCGACATGCTCCGAACGATCTCTGAGACCCGGCCGCACCAGGCGGGTAAAGTCAGGTGCGTTTTCCCGGCAGAGTCCATCTGTTGCAGGAGGTCATTGTTGAGGGAAATATTGACGATGGGATCAGGGAAAATTTCCCGTAGCTTTTCAGTTAGCCTGGTCAGCTCCAGCTCGTAGGCCTGGCAGCATTTCTGGAGAGAAACAGCCTCAATCTGCTGCTGCAAGTACACCAAGTCTTCCTCTGTTAGAAGCTCACCAAAGGGCCCCAGGATGGCGTTGTGGGCCTGTGAGAACTTCCAGGTATCTGCTGCTACATAGTCACTCTCCATGTCCTATTGGAGACACAAATACATTTTGATGAGTCTTCAAAGAAAGGGTAATGTTTTAATGTCGCAGTTCAACCGTCCAGGTGAAGAGTACCTGTCTCCTCTGCTCCTCATCATCTCTCAGCCTGACCTGCAGCTGCCGCACCATCACCTGTCGTTTCCACTCTGGTATGGGGCGGCCGGCTTCGTCGCGAGTTGGCACCAGGGAGTCGATGTCAGCCAAGATTACGTCGGCAGCTGGTGACTCCTCCAGCAGCTCCTCTTTGTCAAGATGCTGTCAGAGTTTAATAATGTAAGACAGTGACTCTGCTGACCTTTGGACCTGAGGATTTGCCAAAGGTTTTTTATTTTTTTTTTTCTGGGGAGGGATGAGGGGCTGCATGGCTTTGAAACATGAAGCAGCTTTTATCATTCATATGCCACAGGAATGCAAACTTCTAGAGGTGAGCACTCTTCTAAAAATGTACAAGATTATGTTTCTTAAATCAAATACAACATTCTTTTTTATTTGCTCTGAACAGATCAGTCATTTTTATCGTAACTCCTTTGAATTTTATCCGTGAGTAAAGTTTGTTTTGAAGGTTGCGGCGTGTGTTACTCACCGTTGGCCCGGTGAAGACTGCAGTTAAGCCGGCATGTTTCAGTGATTTAATAGCCTTCATCTGGGACATCGGCGTGAGGTCCCTCTCTGGAGGCCTCAGATGATTGAGCGATGTCGCTACTGTAAACAAATATGACAAAGGCCAAAGGTCAAACTCTGAGATTTAATCAAAGCAAAAAATTGTGTGTGCATGCATTTATGATTAGTGCTGCTGCAGTTGATTTAGTTTAATAAAAAAAATATATGGAGTGCACAAAATACAATCCAGTGTCATCAGCATGATGAATACAGTATATTTGGTGTATTTTTAATAGTGTAAATAGGTCGTCTCTGCATGGATCACCTGAGGAGGCCAACTGAACATGCTGGATATAACCCGTGGTGTGTTTTTCAGAGGTGGCAGCAGGGGTTACAAAGGAAGAGGAGGTGACAGGAAGTGGGGTAGGCTGTCGAGGCAAAGGGAGCACCTCCTTCACTGGCTGCGGGACACAAACACACAGCAGGGAGGCTTTAAAGGAGAGGTTCAGCAAATCAAAAACATTGCTTTCCTTCACTAAAAATTAAACTCATGTCCATTTTATCTGCCTTGTTGTCGTTTGCATTTTAAAGAAGCGTAAATTTGATTATTTGAAGTCATTTTTATACATCTTTCTTAAAGAGTTGTGTTACAACCTGCATAGCTCTGCTTCTAAAACAGTTTCCATCATTCCTTATATTTATCTTATCTCATTCCCTCTACATATTTGTGAACCTCAGCTGTGAGTGGACGTTTTATTTCAGTTTCTGGTCTAAAGAGACTCGTTGTCACCTTGTTGGTCTCCATGTTGATGCAGCTGCTTGTTCCCACTCTATAGATACAGCAGCTCCTCTAAAACACAGGCAGAAACAGAAAACATAAAACAAGCTGAAGAAGACCCCCCCCCACACACACACACACACATACACACACACACACACACACGCACGCACACACATACACACACGCACACGCACGCACACACACACACACACACACAGTGTTAATGTAAAGTCCGAGACATCAGTTTGTAGTTCTTGACACTAAAACAGGAAGTGGTGAAACTGGATCCTGGACAGTGAATGTGGCGCACCCCCACAGAGTGCAGGAGAAAGCATGTCAGAGTGTGCAGAGACCTGATATCCTGCTTTGGACACTCCTGCTGCATTCTGCATTTTACCCACTGTGCTACAACAAAAATAATATTCATTTTTCATCCACTGATGGTGGAAAGCTCTTTTTATACACACTGCATGCTGTGGCATCTATGCATCTATCTGTGTATGTATGTATGTATGTTTATGTTTGTTTGTTTATGTTTATTAAATTTGTTCATTTTTTTACAAAAGAAATACAATACAAGACAATCCCATCAACGACACGTACACAATGTAAAAAAATGAAAGGTAGCAGAAAGAAGAATAAATCTTATTATATCTGCCCCTTTTTTCAAACAATCAGATTAAACAATAATAGTCTTTCACCAGCAGTACAAAATGACTAACTCTTTCTAACTTTCTAATACTAATACATAACTAATAATTGATGCAATACACATTATGCTAATTCATATATATTTTTTCAACAAATTCCTTTTGATCATTTTCTTAAATGTAAACAGTGACTTGGCATTTTTAACTACATTCTCCAAGCCATTCCATAATCTAATTCCCTGGATTGAGGTAGAACGTCCCTTCAAGCTAGTTCTGAATTGTGGTTTTACAAACATCTCTGTCCCCTTAAGATTATAACAACTTTGTCTTTTAACAAAATTCATTTGGATATTTAAAGGTAAATCGTTATTTTGAGCCCTATACATAATTGATAAAATATTATAATCAACCAAATCATGGAATTTCAATAATTTCAGTTGATAAAATAATGTACTGGATGGATGACAGTAATGTTTTCTAGTGATAATTCTTACAGCTCTTTTCTGTAATACAAAAATAGGCTTTGTGATTGTTTTACACGCTTTTCCCCAAACATCAATACAATAGATTAAGTGTGGAACAATGATTGTGTTATACAACAAATACAGAGCTTTATCATTCAATAGGTCTCTGACCTTGTATAGTACTGCAATTGATTTAGCTATTTTTATTCTTACAGAATTTATGTGTTGTTTCCATGTCAGTTTGTCGTCAATGATAACACCCAAAAACTTCACCTCACTCACTCTACAAATCTCAACACCCTCAATTTTGAGTGGAACGTCAACAGTTTTCTTTTTATTACTGAATATCATGTAATTAGTTTTTTCTAGATTTAATGATAATTTATTGATTTTAAACCAAGTTTGTATTTTGGTAAATTCTGTCTTTATCAATTCCAACATTTGTTCTATATCTTCACCTAAACAGAAAAATGTGGTATCATCAGCAAAAAGTATACATTTAAGGAGTCCTGACACATTTACCAAGTCATTCACATATAAAATAAATAGCTTTGGTCCAAGCACAGAGCCCTGGGGAACTCCACATGTGATATTACAGAGGTCAGATCTTACATCATTTATTTGTACAAACTGTTTCCTATCTTTCAAATAGCTAGATACCCACTGTAATGCTGGTCCTCTAATACCATATTTGTTCAGTTTTTCTAGGAGAATGGTGTGATCAATAGTATCGAATGCTTTTTTTAAATCAACAAAAATACTGACACAATATTGTTTTTGATCAACAGCAGTTGTTATTTGTTCCATTAATTCCATGAGAGCCATTGATGTAGATGTATGTAGATGTATGTATACGTATGTATGTATGTGTGTATGTATCATACAAAGTACATACACACATACATACATAATGAACGTATGTATGTATGTATGTATGTATGTATGTATGTATGTATGTATGTATGTATGTATGTATGTATGTATGTATGTATGTATGTATGTATGTATCATACAAAGTACATACACACATACATACATACTGAACGTATGTATGTATGCATGTGTATCTATTTATTTATGTATCTATGTATGTATCTATGTATCTATCTATCTATGTATCTATCTATGTATCTATGTGTCTATCTATGTATCTATCTATGTATCTATGTATCTATCTATGTATCTATGTATCTATCTACAGTATGTATCTATGTATCTATCTATGTATCTATGTACAGGTACTCCTCGACTTACGAGCGCATCGACATACGAGGTTCCGGACTTACGAGCTGACTAACGAACAGTAAATTTGTAACGAACATACAGAAAATACAGCACTGGTATGTGTTTTTAGATGAAAATGTGTTAGCTAACCATTTGTAAACAAGTTTCTGAGCATGTTTATGAACTAGTATGAACGTTTGTATTGAAAAACGAGTGTTCGTAGTAGCGCTAGCATACATTTTCCAACTTACGACCGAAAATCCGGACTTACGAGCGACATGTGTTTCGTGTTCCTACATACGAGATTTCGTGTTCCGAGCACCTCGTACGAACGGAACTCGCTCGTAAGTCAGGGACTACCTGTATCTATGTATCTATGTATCTATGTATCTATGTATCTATGTATCTATGTATCTATCTATCTATCTATCTATCTATCTATCTATCTATCTATCTATCTATCTATCTATCTATCTATCTATGTATGTATGTATGTATGTATGTATGTATGCATGCATGCATGTATGTATGTATGTATGTATGTATGTATGTATGTATCTATCTATCTATCTATCTATCTATCTATCTATCTATCTATCTATCTATCTATCTATCTATCTATCTATCTATCTATCAATTATATCTAATATATTTTTGTTTTTGTCACTATTCTAATAAATCTGTGTTACTAATAATGGCATTTATCCTAATTTGCTAACAGTACAACAACACTTTCAATAATGATGATTAAAGTTTTTATTATACTTACATTGTAGCCCTGACAGTCCAGCTATGACCGATATTAAATGATGGCGAAATAAATAAAAAAAATCCAGACAAAAACCCAACCAACAAACTATAAAAAGAAAATAATCTATAAGAAACAAAGCAGCGTTAAAGCATTATGTTCTGGTCCTCACCTGTGAGCAACACAAACTGGACCCAAACCTCAGATGGGGGCCCTTCTTTGTGTGCATAATTAAAGAGGTGGAATTGGATGACTTGGACCTGGAGGTATAGAACGGGGCGCTCTTTGAATGTATGTGGGAGACAAAATACTGTAGAGCTCTGAACACGTGCATAATTAAAGAGGTGGAATTGGATGACTTGGACCTGGAGGTATAGAACGGGGCGCTCTTTGAATGTATGTGGGAGACAAAATACTGTAGAGCTCTGAACACGCCTGCTCAAGTGTGTGTGTGTTATATGAACAAAATGGCAGTCACCCTAGCACACACACCACTGACCCACTGCTTCCTGGGGTGTGCCTCTAAAAGGTTTGAGAATTTGCCTTTCACAAGCTGGTTTCAGTCACCACAGCGACCCCTAGAGGCAGAAAACAGAAACACGGGGAAGATAAAGCCATGTTTCATCAGGTAGGCCTTGTGTCTGCAAACAGTTGTTTAATTTTAGCTATTTTTATTTGATCTTGGCTTGTTCAGCTACAGCATTTCTAACTTGTAAAGTCAGGGGATTTTCTTTTCATTGCATTTATTTCAAAAATTCAGAAGTTAGATCTTGCCATGATGTCAGTTCAATTTAACCATGTTCCAGTTCCCTTTATCAGTCAGGTCACTCGGTGCAACACTATTGCTATGGGAATTGCGCCCCCGCGCGATTACCCGAAGGAATACATTCACGCCTTTATGGCATTGGGCGTCAGCGTCACCCCAGAGGCCCCGCCCTCTGGGTACTTAAGACGCGAGCGGCCGAGCGCCCATCCAAACGGTCTCTCTTTTTTCCCTTCACCTCGCTTAAACCTGAACTTCATGTGACTTCTCTGTAGACACATCGCTCGTTAGAGGTGAGCTCGCTCCCTACGCTGAGCGTACAAAGAAATTTCCTGTGTATCGCTGGGCTGGTGAAAGCTAGTCCAGCACATTTTTTCCTTAACCTCGAAGTTTTCTTCTCTTTTCTTTCCGCAGCTGCTTCGCTCGACGGCGCTAACTGCGTCACATCGCTACCCTGCTAACGAGTAGCAGTCTAGCCAGCGAAAGCAACGCGACGGAGGAGACATCCCGGACAAGGATTTTAAGACAACTTGCTTGTTTCTTCTCGGCCATGGCTCCCAAGAAGAGAAAGCGAAAACCAAGATTTACAAAAAAGGCTGGCAGGACGGCGAGTCCCAGCTCGCGCGCCTGCCCCAGCGGCTACGGATTTTCCCTTTCGGCGACAGACACCCACGAGGCCTGTCCTGTCTGCCTAGGGATGCTGCACGCAAAAACGGCGTTGGACCCCCCTACTCCTGTCCACACTGCAGCCAGATGCTGGAGGCGGTGAGGAGACACCGCGTAGACATCGTGGCCAAAGCCATGGGTGCCGCTGCGGCACCAACAGACCTTGACCTCACGGAAGCTCTCACCCCCACGCCGGAGCTCGAAAGCATGGATCTGGAAGACAGTGGACGGGTCGAATGGAGAGACAGCCCGGACATGGCGGCTCCCGTCGGGGACTCGACGGCCGAATTTGACACTCGAGGCATGATGAACGCGGACGAGATCTCGCTAACAGCCTCAGGTGAAATTTCTGGTGATAAAGCCGACAATGAGTACGAAGGAGAGGAAGAGGACCTCTCACAGAACCCGGCGCTAGTGCTGCCCGAGACCGACACTTCGATCCCCGCATTGTTCGACCTGTGTCGCAGAGCGGCGGACGCGCTACAGATCCCGTGGCCGGATCTTCCACCTTGTCAACAGGTCACGAGGTTGGCAGGGAATTATTTTTATGCCAAGCAGCAGTCGACAACGAGGCACAGGATGCCCATCTTCCCGGATTTCCTCACAGAGCTTACTCGCACCTGGGCTGAACCCAGGGCTCCCATGCTGCTCCCGCTCTCCCAGTTCCTCGACGTGGCTGGAATGGAAGCAGCCGGAATGGCCAACGTGCCACAGATGGAGGACACACTGGCGTCTTACCTGGTCCCCAGATTTTCTGGAACAAAACCAACTTTGCCCAGCAAAGCCTGTCGAGCTTCAGCTGTTCAGCTCAAAAAATGTTACAGAGCTCAGGGCCTCGCGGCACGTGCGATGAACGCCTCCGCCATGATGCAAGCGTACCTGGCAGAGAAGCTACAGGAGCTCCAGGTGACAACAGACAAGCAGGTTGCTACTGAGGTACTGGACGAGGTCTGTAGGGCCACTGACTTTGTGCTCCGCATGATGGGCACGGCAGCCATTGCACAGGAGAGGTGTATGGCTGAAGTGGTCATCGCCCAGCGTCATCTGTGGATGACCCTGACGGAAGGTCAGCGTGTCCCCTTTTTGCACCACTCGATCGAGCCGATGGGACTCTTCGGGAGAGCTCTGGACCGGATCCAGACCAGGCTGGAGCAGAGGCTTAACAGGCTGAAGCCTTCCGTGAGGGCATGCCAAGGAAAA
>JBBPBX010007111.1:0-66206 GCA_038048925.1 Garcialebias charrua | reverse complement strand
CTCTCAACAAGGGGGAACTATCTTGAGGCCAGATTGTTATTTGTCTTTGTTCCGGCTTGGCCCGCCTGAGTGGGGGGAGTTCTCTTGGCGCCAGGATCAGAGACTCGTGGTCGGAAGCTCCGAGCGCTGGGCGTGTCTTCGCCGTGTATGCCCCCTTTACATTTGTGTAGACTTGGTCGAGCGTTTTATCTCCTCTCGTAGCTGTGTAGTGGTCACGGTAACCTGTGCATTCACCAAATGGGTAGAATGCCTACCAGCTCCTAACGACACAGCACAAACTACTGCTATGTTGTTAATGAATCATATATTCTCAAGGTTTGGACTTCCCCTTAGGGTGAACTCAGACCAAGGTACACACTTCACAGGTGAAGTGATGAAAGAACTGTGGAAGACGCTAGGCGTCAAGGCCAACTTTCATGTCGGCTACCACCCACAGGCTTCAGGCCAAGTAGAGAGAGCAAACAGAACTGTGGTGAGTATTTTGAAGAAATACGTGGCTGCAAACCACAAGGACTGGGACGTGAAACTCCCTCTGGTCCTCATGGCCATAAGAGCCACTCCACACACATCAACTGGCATCTCTCCCTTCGAGATGATGACCGGTCGACAAATGACTCTCCCTCTACACCTGTTGTACCAACCAGGCGACGCCGCCATGGCGACAGCCTACACTACACAACAATACATGAAAGATTTGAATGTACACCTCAGAAACACTTTTGCTTTCGCCCAGAAAAACCTGGAAAAATCCGCTGAAGGACGCAAGGCGTACTACGACCAGAAGGCCTCTCACAATGAACTCCAAGTGGGAGACAGAGTCTGGTACTATACGTTCGCCCCAGCAACCGGGAAAGGAGAGTCCGGGACCGGAACTCTCGCCCGCAAACTAATGCCCAGGTGGACTGGACCTCATCTGATAACAGACAAAGTGTCCTCAGTCGTCTACGAAATCAAAATCAGCAAAGGCCGCAAAGAGCCAATTGCTAAATGGGTACATCGAAATCAGATCAAACCTTACAAGGCGTTCAATGACTCCACAAAAGACAAAGATCTCACAAACTCACCGACTTCATGGGATAATAAGGTCGTCCAAACACAAGTTAGTAAATAAACTAATCAGGTTTAAACTACCATATTTCCCACCCTATAAGTCGCATTGTCCAATTTGAACTTAGAAACGCTAAGCCTAAAACCCACAACAAAAACTAACCTTAACAACCGTTTAAATCCACGAGATTTAATTTGACCTCGGTCATAAAGTTGAGACCTGTTTTTCTTGTGTGTTGCACTTTGGAATCTGACGACAAGAGTGTGTCGAAGCAGTGAAACGTTGTTTCCTTGTTGTTTAGTCATTACTGTTGTCATTAGTTGAGATATTGTTTTGGTTCTGAACACTCCCAGCCAAAAAGGTTTTGTATTAACATGGGTTAATGAATGATATGGATTTAACTATGCCAACATGCAGTTCGTTTTGTTAAAACCCAATCGTCGAAGAGTCAATGTAGTTTAAAGCTACTTAAGGTACAATAAACTACACTGGTCTCATAATTTCTAAATTGAACCGATTCGATCGTTTCTATTCTAGATTGTCTATTTATTTTGATGAGTCTCGCCATAGACTTCAAAATTTATTAGGAATACCAAATCCTACGTCGTTCGTCTAAAAGACAACAGACATTTAGATCAAACTATATTTCATTTTTATTTTAGTTTAACCTAAACTAAGTAATGAATGGAGGAATAGTTTGGAATTAGAGGCCTTCGTTACAGAAGCCCTCCAAAATTTTATAGGTATAGATCCCTATATCTAATTTACAGAATTGATCCACCCCTTAATTGGTAAGTGTAGCTGTTCTAAACCATGATAGCTTACATACCAGGTGCATATAGGTAAGGCTTAATGTAAAATCCCAATCATAAGCCCACCTTAAAAAACCACATAATTGCATGACACATAGAACCAGAGTGGCACTGACTGGAAACCAACCAGCCAACAACCTTCGATGTGGGGACCTGCAGCTCCAACGCTTGGTCTTCAACCTTCATCCAAGGGTCGCCTCCTCTGCGTCAATCGAGGGATCCCCTCTGCATGCTGATTATGAAAACAATTGTTGCTGATGAAATCACCAACTCTAATCGTGGTGGAATTACTGCTGTGGGATTATCGCTGTGGATTATAAGACTTTGTTTTCCAAAGGATCACAGACTTTGTTTTCCAAGAGTTAACAGACTCAGTTTTCCAAGGGATTAAAAGCTTACCGCAATGGGATTACCTCCGAACAGTATGGAATTTCCAAAACTTTATGGGATTATAATTTTTGATTTTTCTTTTCCACTTGCTGGATTACTTCAAGATCAAAGACAGTTCAAGGTTTCCTTTCGTGTTGGACCCCATCCCCAAGGACTGGCGATGGCTTCCAAAAGGGGGGAGATGTAGTGGACATGACCTTGTCCACTTTTAAGACACCTGTGTACTTTTGAACTGTCCAGTGATGACCTTTACTGACCACTCAGTAAAGCAAGACATTTACTACAAAATCATTCATTTAGCTATAATCTGATAAATATAGTCACCAAAAGAGACTATTTCTATCTTTTATTCTGTGAGAGTTAAACTGTGTTCACTGCTATGTTAAAGGTGAAATTGCGGGTCACAGAGACCCGACTGTTTTGTTTAGAAATAAGAAGACAGTTTAATCCGTTGTTTTTCATGAACAAGGCTCCAGCTGCTCTGTCTTTTCCTAAACAATTTCCCTCTGCTGCTGTAACCTTGGGTTCTGATAAGACAAGTGAACTCCTCTCTTTGTGCCTGCTCTTTAAGTTCTAAACTGTGCGAGAACGCGCCAGAGAGTTGCTGGGAACTTCCAAAGAGATGTGAACTTTCCCAAGAGCTGGACACGTGTGGTCAAGAGCTAACGACCGGCGTCTTCAGCTAAGGACTGATAACAGGCTGTTATGAGTCTACTTCGAACAAGCCGAGCTCAAAAACTTTGTTTATTCCCTCCTGGAATAAGTTTATCTTGAAGTCAGAGGCCTGAAGCTGACATATTCTCTGATGACCAACGCGGAAGCCAGGAGACGTTGAAACGTAAACTAAAACCAGTTTTGGACGTGCTGGGACTAAAGGACTCTGTGCATCTGAAGGCTGGTGTCTTCCCTCTTACCGGGCGGTCGTCAAAAGGTAAAGGAGCTGTTTACAAAACGTACCTGGATTTTAGCAGAAGTCGGATGAAAAGTGTCACTCTGGTCTCATGCTCAGGATAATTTTCTTCTTAAATCTTTCCTCCTATTTCTTTTCCCTCTCAACCTAAGCTGGAAACTATATTTTAAGCTGAAATGCCCCTCAGACTAAATATGTGTAACATCTAATATTTATGTCTGTTGTGTTAAATTTAAGTGTGCTGACGTATTTGAATTGAAAGAAAGTGAAATCATGTCAATCAAGTGTAATGGTGTTAATTTAGTTGATTTATTTTAAATAAATGATAGTGTCTCTTTGACATATCAAACTAAGTTAACGTGTCCATTGTCACTTAATGGCTCTGTTTATTTATCCATCATAAAGATCACAGAAATATTGAATAAACTGAAAAAGAAGAGAATCCGTGAAATTACTATTCAATCTGAATAAGTAAATTAAGGTAAAAAGGAGGTCAGTATTAAACTGACCCCCCCTTTAACCCCTTTACAGCTGTGAAGACGTTCTTATTGAAGGCTGGGAGGGACACCTGGAGATCAGCGTGATTGACGTCCCCGCAAACAATGAAAAGCCCCTCAGGATATTTACACTGCAGCGAGGTGAGTAAGTCATGAATCTCTCCCTGGGCGTCATTAGCATTAGCATCAGGGGCTATGTAAATAACGCTGATTAGAATTACAGAATAGTCACGTGGCATGTAGTGCGGGCGACACCTAACTGTGATCAACTCCACGGCAGCTGAACAAGCTCTTTTTATCACAGCACAGTTCGTGCACCAATCTTTGTGTACGTAAATACAAACACCGCCACCTCGCGTTTTCCCCGTAGTCTCGATGCACCGGTCTGTTCTGAAAAATAGCCTTTCGTCCAGCTCGTAAACAGAGTCAGGAGTGTCTTCAGAAATCCACGTTTCCGTAAGACAAAGCACAGAACATCTTCTCATCTCCTCCGACGTGGTTACCCTCAAACGAAGTAGATCCATCTTGTTGTCGAGCGAGCGCACGTTAGACAGAAAAAGAGCCGGCATCGGGGGTTTACCGGTTTTAGCGTCTGCCCGCATTCTCGTCATAATTCCTGCACGACAACCTCTCTTCTTTTCACGAGAGCATCGCTTTCTTTTCTTTCCCCTGGATCGCATCTGTTTCCAGAAGGACGTTCTTAGCAGCTCCAATCTTCCGAGCTCTGATTTGAGTTCGTTGCTGATTTCAGCTGTGCCCTGTGGTAAATCCGCTCCGATTCTTAACAGTTCAGTTCGGCTGTAATTCACCCACAAAAAACGCGCAGAGTCAGGTACAAAAACACTATTAAAATTACTAAAAACTAGAGATGATCCGGGAACTCGTGAAGCTGCGGCTTCTCTGAGCGCGGCCATCAAAGGAGCAGAGAGAAGAATTCAATAGGTCTCTGACTTTGTACAGTACTGCAATCGATTTAGCTATTTTTATTCTTACAGAATTTATGTGTTGTTTCCATGTCAGTTTGTCATCAATGATAACACCCAAAAACTTCACCTCATTCACTCTACAAATCTCAACACCCTCAATTTTGAGTGGAACATCAACAGTTTTCTTTTTATTACTGAATATCATGTAATTAGTTTTTTCTAGATTTAATGATAATTTATTTATTTTAAACCAAGTTTGTATCTTGACAAATTCTGTCTTTATCAATTCCAACATTTGTTCTATATCTTCACCTAAACAGAAAAATGTGGTATCATCAGCAAAAAGTACACATTTAAGGAGTCCTGACACATTTACCAAGTCATTCACATATAAAATAAATAGCTTTGGTCCAAGTACAGAGCCTTGGGGAACTCCACATGTGATATTACAGAGGTCAGATCTTACATCATTTATTTGTACAAATTGTTTCCTATCTTTCAAGTAGCTAGATACCCACTGTAATGCTGGTCCTCTAATACCATATTTGTTCAATTTTTCAAGGAGAATGGTGTGATCAATAGTATCAAATGCTTTTTTTAAATCAACAAAAATACTGATACAATATTGTTTTTGATCGACAGCAGTAGTTATTTGTTCCATTAATTCCATGAGAGCCATTGATGTAGAGTTTTTTGCTCTAAACCCATACTGACTGTTGCTTAGAATATTTTGTTTATCTATAAATTGATCTAGTCTGTTTACAAATAGTTTTTCAAGAATTTTTGAAAACTGTGGTAACAAGGATATAGGTCTATAATTGTTGAACACACATTTATCACCATTTTTAAAAAGAGGAACTACCTTAGCTACTTTCATATTATCTGGAAATATTCCTGTTGAAAATGATAAATTACATATGTATGTAAACGGCTCAATAACATGGCTCATTATGTCCTTTACAAACATCATATCCATGTCCACCCAGTCTTTTGATCTCTTGTCTGTAAGATTTTTTACTACATTAATTATTTCCTCTTTGTTAGTTCCATTTAGAAAAATACTATTTGCACAACCTGTTATTGAATGGATCACATTATTACTGTCCTTTGTTGACCTTGTGGCGTGGGGGGAAGATAACGTACCTGGTTCGTGAGCATCGGGGGAGGTGTTTCTGACTGGACCAGAACCGAATCGAACTGGCTGTGGGGACACCGTCTTTAATCCAGCTGGATCAGACCAGTGACGCGCAGTGCTCAGCTGGAGGGACGCGCGGCTGCTTTGAAGTGCAACTGATCTGATTGGAGCAGCAACTGAACCGGATCTCAGCCTTGTTGTTTCAAACGGGGGTGGCCTCACGTGGTGCGGAGCACAGAATCACTGAGCAGCAGCTGGACCAGATCAGTGACGTCACCGAGCGCAGGAGCACAGAACAGCAGCTGGATCAGATCAGTGACACGCAGTGCTCAGCTGGAGGGACGCGCGGCTGCTTTGAAGTGCAGCTGATCTGATTGCTCCCTGCTGACCTGAAACAGGCTGGGATCATGTCTTCAATTTCAAGTCTTCCTGGCAGTGCAATCTATTTGTTGCAAATTATCTGTTTCTACCTGTTGATTCTGGGTCCAGCGGACCATGGCCGCTTTAATTCATCTTCACAGAGGGGCTGGTGCCCTCCTCAGCCCAATACAAATTACAGTTGGGACAATACAAGCTACAGTTGGTCCTCCACAATGGATTTGTTTGCCCATTTAATTTGTGATGCCTCATGCTCTGAAACTTTTCTGAATCATTCATATTACTGTCCTTATTTTTAGTTCTCAGACTACCTGGAATCACTGAATCTTATAAACACATCTGGATCTGCCCCTCACTGCGACTTTCATTGTTTTTGGGCTCTGAATGATCGTGTCTTCATCAGTGTTTCATCATGGTTCAATTATGGGGGCAAAATGTCACACTGTTAACTCCTGTAATTACACATCACTGACAAAGAAGTCAAGTAAATGTCTGATATTAATGTTGTTATTGATCTCAGGGATTCAGCCAAACCCAGGGCCAATCACTAACTACTGTACACCTAATGAGTTTAAAAATATTTCAGGTCTCCGTTTTCTGCATGTAAACGCTCGTAGCCTTCTAAAAAAACTTGATGAATTGAAAATCCTAATCACTTCTTCTGGGGCAGATGTGATCGTTATCTCTGAAACTTGGCTCAAAAAATCTGTTTTGAAAAATGACCTGGCAATCAATGAATTTAAGATCTATCGTTGTGATCGTAATACAAGGGGAGGTGGAGTCGCTATTTACATCAGAGATTCTTTGGCTGCCAGGATTGCATCTAAAAAAACAATCGCAAACCAGTTTGAGGCTTTAGCTGTGAACATCACTTTGAAAGGAGGTCAGCCCTTAACTGTTGTTGGATGTTATCGTCCCCCCTCCGCAACACCTGAAGCTCTGTCTTCCCTGACTGAATTCATAGGAAATTTAAAACACAATGAGATTGTTATGGCTGGAGATTTCAACATTGATTGGAATGAGTCGACCCCCCTCTGTGATAAATTCAAGGAATGTTGCCTATCTCTCAATCTAACACAACTTATCGATTCTCCCACCAGACCAAACATAAAATGTCCTGAAAAATCTTCTACCTTAGATCTGTTTTTCACAAATGCTCCTCACAAATTTCCTGGTATAGGTGTATTTGCTAACGTTTTGAGTGATCATTCCGTAATAGCAGCTCTTAGATCTACTAAACTTCCACCTGCTAAGCCCAGAATAATTCAAAAAAGGGATTTGAAACGTTTCAGTGAACAGTCATTCCTTTGGGATCTATCCCACTTTGATTGGCAACGTATCCTACAAATCAATGACGTGAACACCGCTTGGAACTATTTTCATAATAGTTTCATTTACTTTGTAAACAAACACGCACCTTTCCGGCAGTTCAGGATAAAGGGCAGTGACAGCCCCTGGTTTACTCCTGAACTAGCTGATCTCTTGCACTGGAGAGATCATCTTTGGGCCATCCATCCATCCATCCATCCATCTTCTTCCGCTTATCCGGGGTCGGGTCGCGGGGGTAGCAGCCTAAGTAGGGAGGCCCAGACTTCCCTCTCCCCAGCCACTTGGAGCAGCTCCTCTGGGGGAATCCCAAGGCGTTCCCAGGCCAGCCGAGAAACATAGTCCCTCCAGCGCGTCCTGGGTCTTCCTCTGGGTCTCCTCCCGGTGGGACATGCCCGGAACACCTCACCAGGGAGGCGTCCAGGAGGCATCCTAACCAGATGCCCGAGCCACCTCAACTGGCTCCTCTCGATGTGGAGAAGCAGCGGCTCTACTCCGAGTCCCTCCCGGATGACTGAGCTTCTCACCCTATCTCTAAGGGAGAGTCCAGCCACCCTGCGGAGAAAACTCATTTCAGCCGCTTGTATCCGAGATCTTGTTCTTTCGGTCATAACCCAAAGCTCATGACCATAGATGAGGGTGGGAACGTAGATCGATCGGTAAATTGAGAGCTTTGCCTTTCGACTCAGCTCTCTCTTCACCACGACAGACCGGTACAGCGCCCGCTTCACTGCGGACGCTGCACCTATCCGCCTATCGATCTCACGCTCCAGTTTTCCCTCATTCGTGAACAAGATCCCGAGATACTTAAACTCCTCCACTTGGGGCAGGACCTCCTCCCCGACCCGGAGAGGGCATGCTACCCTTTTCCGGCTCAAGACCATGGCCTCGGATTTGGAGGAACTGATCCTCATCCCGGCCGCATCACACTCGGCTGCAAACCGCTCCAGTGAAAGTTGTAAATCACGAACTGATGAAGCCAGTAGGACCACATCATCTGCAAAAAACAGAGAAGCGATTCTAAGGCCACCAAAACGGAACCTCTCAACACCTTGGCTGCGCCTAGAAATTCTGTCCATAAAAGTTATGAACAGAATCGGTGACAAAGGGCAACCTTGGCGGAGTCCAACTCTCACCGGAAACGAGCCTGACTTACTGCCGGCAATGCGGACCAAGCTCTGACACCGGTCGTACAGGGACCTAACAGCCCTTATCAAAGGGCCTGGTACCCCATACTCCCGGAGTACCCCCCACAGAACCCCCCGAGGGACGCGGTCGAATGCCTTCTCCAAGTCCACAAAGCACATGTAAACTGGTTGGGCAAACTCCCACGCACCCTCCAGGACCCTGTTGAGGGTGTAGAGCTGGTCCAGTGTTCCACGACCAGGACGAAAACCACATTGCTCCTCCTGAATCCGAGGTTCGACTATCCGACGGACCCTCCTCTCCAGAACCCCTGAATAGACCTTACCAGGGAGGCTTAAGAGTGTGATCCCCCTATAGTTGGAACACACCCTACGGTCCCCCTTTTTGAATAGGGGAACCACCACCCCAGTCTGCCAATCCAAGGGAACTGCCCCCGATGTCCACGCGATATTGCAGAGTCGCGTAAGCCAACACAACCCCACAACATCCAGAGCCCTAAGGAACTCCGGGCGAATCTCATCCACCCCCGGAGCCTTGCCACCGCGGAGCTTTTTAACCACCTCGGCGACCTCAGCACCAGAGATCGGAGAACCCGACCCAAAGTCCCCAGGCTCCGCTTCCTCAGTGGAAGACGTGCCAGTAGGATTGAGGAGGTCTTCGAAGTATTCCGCCCACCGACTCACAACATCCCGAGTTGAGGTCAGCAGCACGCCACCCCCACCATAAATGGTGTTGGTCGCGTACCTCTTTCCCCCCCTGAGACGCCGGATGGTGGACCAGAATCGCCTCGAAGCCGTACGGAAGTCATTCTCCATGGCCTCTCCGAACTCCTCCCACGCCCGAGTTTTTGCCTCAGCAACCACCCGAGCCGCATGCCGCTTGGACTGCCGGTACCTATCAGCTGCTTCCGGGGTCCCACAAGCCAAAAAGGCCCAATAGGACTCCTTCTTCAGCCTGACAGCATCCCTCACTGCCGGTGTCCACCACCGGGTTCGAGGGTTGCCACCACGACAGGCACCAACAACCTTGCGGCCACAGCTCCGATAAGCTGCCTCGACAATAGAGGCGCGGAACACGGCCCACTCGGACTCCATGTCCCCCGCCTCCCTCGGAACGTGTTCAAAGCTCTCCCGGAGGTGGGAGTTAAAGCTCCGTCTTACGGGAGACTCTGCCAGACGTTCCCAGCAGACCCTCACAATACGTTTGGGTCTGCCAGGTCTGACCGGCATCCTCCCCCACCATCGGAGCCAACTCACCACCAGGTAGTGGTCAGTTGACAGCTCCGCCCCTCTCTTCACCCGAGTGTCCAAGACATGCGGCCGCAGATCAGATGAGACGACAACAAAGTCGATCATCGAACTGCGACCTAGGGTGTCCTGGTGCCAAGAGCACATATGGACACCCTTATGCTTAAACATGGTGTTCGTTATGGACAATCCATGACGAGCACAGAAGTCCAATAACAGAACACCACTCTGGTTCAGATCAGGGGGGCCGTTCCTCCCAACCACACCCCTCCAGGTCTCACTGTCATTGCCCACGTGAGCGTTGAAGTCCCCCAGTAGAACAAGGGAGTCCCCAGGAGGCGCACTCTCCAATACCCCCTCCAAGGACTCCCTGGGCTGCCACCTTACCGTGGTGGAGGGGTTTGAGTGTCCCAATGATCCTAGGAGCTATGCTGTCAGGGGCTTCATGCCCCTAGTAGGGTCACCCAAGGCAGACAGGTCCTAGGTGAGGGACCAGACAAAGTGCAGCCCAAAAACCCCTATGATGAGTACAATTAATGGACTAAGTTTTCCCTCGCCCGGACGCGGGTCACCGGGGCCCCACTCTGGAGCCAGGCCCGGAGGTGGGGCACGCTGGCGAGCGCCTGGTGGCCGGGCTTTTACCCATGGAGCCCGGCCGGGCACAGCCCGAAGAGGAGACGTGGGTCCCCCTTCCCATGGGCTCACCACCTGTGGGAGGGGCCAAAGGGGTCGGGTGCAATGTGAGATGGGTGGTGGCCGAGGGCGGGGACCCTGGCGGTCTGATCCTCGGCTACAGAAGCTGGCCATTGGGACATGGAATGTCACCTCTCTGGTGGGGAAGGAGCCTGAGCTAGTGTGTGAGGTTGAGAGTTTCCGACTAGAAATAGTCGGACTCACCTCAACGCATGGCTCTGGCTCTGGAACCAGTTTCCTTGAGAGGGGTTGGACACTCTTCCACTCTGGAGTTGCCCCTGGTGAGAGGCGCCGAGCAGGAGTGGGCATACTGGTTGCCCCCCATCTTGGTGCCTGTACGTTGGGGTTCACCCCGGTGAACGAGAGGGTAGCCTCCCTTCGCCTACGTGTGGGGGGACGGGCTCTGACTGTTGTTTGTGCCTATGCACCAAACGGCAGCTCAGACTACCCACCCTTTTTGGAGTCCATCTTTGGGCCGCAGCAAGAAAATCACACTCAGACACTGATTGGTTGAAATTTTGGCAGCTAAGGAATAAATGCACAACTGCCATCAAAGCCGCAAAACGTAACTACTTCTTATCTCAGACCTCCAAAAATCTAAACGATCCTAAAAAATTCTGGAAAACCATTAAATCTCTCTCAGGCACCCCCCAATCATCTGACCTCCCATCACAATTTCTTGTTGACTCTGTTCCTGTGTCAAATAAGCACGAGATCCTGAACTGTTTCAATAAACATTTTGTTGCTTCTAGTTCATTATTTGACACAGTTACAAACGGAAAATCAGCCACTTTATCTAATAATCAAACTTCTACAAATCAAATCCCTCCTACAAGTCAACCATCTGTTAATCACACCTTCTCTTTTTCTCCGTTCTCAGTCAGTGAGGTAAATAAACTGTTAAATGATCTTGATCCAAAAAAATCTGCAGGTCCAGATGAACTTCCACCTTATTTCTTAAGGCTGGCTGCTCATATCATCACAGTCCCTGTGACCCACATCTTTAATCTGTCCATAAGCCAAAACACCATTCCGGATGCTTGGAAAACAGCCTTTGTTCTTCCTTTGCTGAAGGGAGGTGACCCCACCTCACTGAACAATTATCGACCGATCTCTAAACTCTGCATCTTAGCCAAGGTTCTAGAAAAACTGATAAACTCTCAGATCAAAAATTATCTGGACTCATTTAACATCTTACCTCTTCATCAATCTGGTTTCAGGAAAAAACACAGCACAACAACTGCTTCTCTGAAGGTTCTGAATGATGTTGTTGAAGCATTGGATGCTAAGGACTATTGTGCTGCACTTTTCTTAGACCTGTCTAAAGCTTTTGACACTGTGGATCATAACATCCTGTGTCATAAGCTCTCAGAAATCGGTTTCTCTGATCACACCATCGGTTGGTTTTCTAACTATCTTTCCAATCGGAGGCAATGTGTTCAACATAACGGTACTTCTTCCAGCTATTTAACAGTTAAAAATGGTGTACCACAAGGCTCAGTTTTAGGACCCACTCTCTTTACAATCTACATAGCTAATGTAGGTCACTGCATCCCTGATGCATCCTTACATTTCTATGCTGATGATACAGTTGTTTACTGCCGAGCTAAAACAGTTGCTAAGGCTTTCCAGTTACTGCAATCCGCTTTTGACATCATCCAGTCAGATTTGTTCCGTCTCAAACTTGTCCTAAATGCTGATAAAACAAAAGGGATGTTTTTTTCAAATAGGAAGGCGGTTCCAGCAGATCCTCCTCTGATTTTATCTTCAAATGGTGTCCCTATTGAGTTTGTTGATTCCTATAAATATCTGGGTATCCTGATCGATTCACATCTCTCTTTTAAACTCCACGTGGAAAACCTAGTGAAGAAACTGAAAGTTAAACTGGGTTTCTTTTTCAGAAACAGATCATGTCTATCACTGAATGTTAGGAAACGCCTTGTGTCTGTGACTTTCCTTCCCTCCATTGATTACGGTGACATTCTCTACATGAATGCTCCTACAAGCACCCTGCGGATGTTGGATGTTGTCTATCATGGTGCACTAAGATTCATAACTGGTTGTGATTATCGTACCCACCACTGCACCCTGTATTCACTGGTTAACTGGACATCATTAACCTCACGCAGACTCTTCCACTGGTACATTTTCATCTTTAAATCACTTCTTGGTCTGCTGCCCTCATACATCTCCTCCTACATGTCTTTGCGTGAGTGCAGCTACAGTGTGCGCTCTCAGGACATGATTACCTGCAGTGTTCCGTCAGTGAGGACTGAACTTGGAAAAAGGGCCTTCTCCTACTCCGCTCCTGCTTCATGGAATATCTTACAAAAAGATCTGAAGCTCTCGACCTTGACTTCTCTAAATGGTTTTCAGAATCTGTTGGAATCCTGGCAAAAACCAATGCAGATTTGTTCCTGTCTTTGATTTTATACGTCTACCTTATAATGTTTTGCTAGTTTTTTGATACTTTGTTAAAAAAAAAAAAAACTTTCTTTTGTTTTTTTCTCTCTTTTGTTTTCTATTGTTTATTGTTTGTTTGTTTATTGTTTATTGTTTAAGGAAATTCTACCACTGCTGTTCATTGTTCTTTAGTTTTAGCAGGTCGCTTTCGTAAATGAGCCCATGAGGTTCAAAAGATTTACCTGACTAAATAAAGGTTGAATGAATTATCTACCTTTGGTATTTTAGCTGAAAGGCTTGATCAACATTCACAAAATATTGATTAAATCCATTTACAATTTCATTTTCATCATGAACTTCATAGTTGTCTTTTACAAAATATTTTGAAATACCAGTTTTTGCTTTATGATTCTTCAGAACACTATTCATTATTCGCCATGTTGCTTTCATATCACCATTACTTTTATGGTAAATGGAGCTTATTTATATAGTGCTTTCCAGCCCCCTATGAGGGGCCCCAAAGCGCTTTACAATACCAACCATCCACCCATTCATACACACATTCATACACCGGTAGCGGCAGACTGCCATGCAAGGCGCCATCCAGTCAAATCGGGAGCAACTTATCTAATAATTTACTATAATATTCTTTCTTATGTTTCCTTCTTTCTTATGTTTCAGCTTCTTTCAGCTCCATCTGCTCTCTAAAGTAAAGTCACTCCTCAGCCGTAGTGATCTGGAGAAAGCCATCCATGCCTTTGTGACCTCCAGACTTGACTATTGTAATGCTTTGTATGTTGGAATTAATCAATCTTCCATCTCCCGTTTACAGCTTCTGCCGCCCGCTTTTTGACCAACACACGTAAATATGAACACATCACTCCTGTGCTGTCCTCTCTACACTGGCTCCCGGTTCAGTTCAGGATACAGTTTATCACGCTTCGGTTCCGGTGAGCAAGCAAACCCAGAGTGCAGGTAGAACAGGACTCGGAGACGGAGAATGTAAAATAATAAACACTTTAATAATGAAAACAAAAGGCTGACAGGGCAGCAACTACTTACAAAATGATGAGGAAGTGTTTGGCTCCACCAGACATAGGAAGAAAATGACTATGACCCGACAAATGCTAAGACCTGAATCCTCACCTAAATACAGACCAAAGTAATTAACTAAAACACTGAACACCTGTGGGACATCTGACAGGGGAGGAGGCGCAGGGATGAGAAGGAGCCAACAGAGGGAGAGTAAAACACTGAACACCTGTGGGACATCTGACAGGGGAGGAGACGTAGGGATGAGAAGGAGCCAACAGAGGGAGAGTGAGAAACAATATGAAACACATGACAGGGGCAAAGCCTGTCATAACCCCCCCTCAAGGGTGGCACCCGACACCCACAAGACGGGCCCCCCACACAGCAAGAGCGGGCGGAGGGAGGCAACAGGCAGGACGGCGGGCCAACACCACCAGCCAGATCCGGAGGACGTCCAGGAGGTCGCCCATCACCAACAGCCAGATCCGGAGGACGTCCAGGAGGTCGCCCATCACCATCAGGCAGATCCGGAGGACGTCCAGGAGGCCGCCCATCACCATAAGAGGAGGAAACCCCAGTCACAGGGAGGTCTCCAGGAGATGCGGAGGACCGGTAAGCCACTGTAGACACGAGGACCCCCGCAGTGCAGCCGCCCGGCGAAACGAGGACTTCCAGAGGAGTGGAGACCTTCGACGAGACCCCCTGAGACGAAGACCCCCGGTGGAACGGAGACCTTCGACGAGACGTTATGAGGCGTTGAGACGTCGTGAGGCGTTGAGACGTCGTGAGGCGTTGAGACGTCGTGAGGCGTTGAGACGTCGTGAGGCGTAGAGACGTCGTGAGGCGTAGAGACGTCGTGAGGCGTAGAGACGTCGTGAGGCGTAGAGACGTCGTGAGGCGTAGAGACGTCGTGAGGCGTAGAGACGTCGTGAGGCGTAGAGACGTCGTGAGGCGTAGAGACGTCGTGAGGCGTAGAGACGTCGTGAGGCGTAGAGACGTCGTGAGGCGTAGAGACGTCGTGAGGCGTAGAGACGTCGTGAGGCGTAGAGACGTCGTGAGGCGTAGAGACGTCGTGAGGCGTAGAGACGTCGTGAGGCGTGAGAGACGTCGTTGGGACCCTCAGAGACGTCGTTGGGACCCTCAGAGACGTCGTTGGGACCCTCAGAGACGTCGTTGGGACCCTCAGAGACGTCGTTGGGACCCTCAGAGACGTCGTTGGGACCCTCAGAGACGTCGTTGGGACCCTCAGAGACGTCGTTGGGACCCTCAGAGACGTCGTTGGGACCCTCAGAGACGTCGTTGGGACCCTCAGAGACGTCGTTGGGACCCTCAGAGACGTCGTTGGGACCCTCAGAGACGTCGTTGGGACCCTCAGAGACGTCGTTGGGACCCTCAGAGACGTCGTTGGGACCCTCAGAGACGTCGTTGGGACCCTCAGAGACGTCGTTGGGACCCTCAGAGACGTCGTTGGGACCCTCAGAGACGTCGTTGGGACCCTCAGAGACGTCGTTGGGACCCTCAGAGACGTCGTTGGGACCCTCAGAGACGTCGTTGGGACCCTCAGAGACGTCGTGGGGACCCTCAGAGACGTTGTGGGATCCATCGAGCGTTGAGACGTCTGGCATGGGGACGTCTGGCGAAGAGAAGTCGTCGGGGACGTCTGGCGAAGAGACATCGTACGAAGAGACTGAGACAAGAGTCGAGGAGTCGTCGGGCGCAGAGACATCAGGTGAGGAGCCATCAAACGTAGAGACGCTCTCGATGTGTGGACCCACGGTGGAGGTGTCCGTCGTGCCAGGACCCTCCGTAGACGTGGAGGTGTCCGTCGCGCCAGGACCCTCCGTAGACGTGGAGGCGTCCGATGCGCCGGGACCCTCCGTAGACGTGGAGGCATCCGATGCGCCGGGACCCTCCGTAGACGTGGAGGCATCCGATGCGTCGGGACCCTCCGTAGACGTGGAGGTATCCGATGCGCCGGGACCCTCCGTAGACGTGGACGTATTTGATGCGCCGGGACCCTCCGTAGACGTGGAGGCGTCTGCAGTGCTGGGACCCTCCGTAGACGTGGAGGCGTCTGGAGACGCTAGACAGCAGAGTGCTTCGGTCGCAGCGCCCTCTGGAGCCGGAGACGACGGGGCAGCGCCCCCTGGAGCCAGAGACGACGGGGCAGCGCCCTCTGGAGCCAGAGACGACGGGGCAGCGTCCCCTGGAGCCGAAGACGATGGGGTAGCGCCCCCTGGAGCCGGAGACGGCGGGGTAGCGCCCCCTGGAGCCGGACCTAGTGCAGCTGATGCTGAACTCGGCTGTGAGGCAGATGGTGAGTTGAGAGGATCCTCAAGCTGAGCAGCTGGAGTGAAGCCAGGACGAGAAGCTGCTGCTAAGCAGACAGGCGAGACTGTTGCTGTTACCGAGCTAACAGCTGAAACGGCTGCTGACACTGAGCTAACAGGTGAAACTGCTGCTGCTGAACTGACAGATGAAACTGCTGCTGTTACTGAGCTAACAGGTGAAACTGCTGAACTGACAGATGAAACTGCTGCTGTTACTGAACTGACAGCTGAAACTGCTGCTGTCACTGAGCTAACAGGTGAAACTGCTGCTGCTAAACTGACAGCTGAAACTGCTGCTGTCACTGAGCTAACAGGTGAAACTGCTGCTGCTAAACTGACAGCTGAAACTGCTGCTGTCACTGAGCTAACAGGTGAAACTGCTGCTGCTGAACTGACAGATGAAACCTCCGCTGTCACTGAGCTAACAGGTGAAACTGCTGCTGCTAAACTGACAGATGAAACTGTTGTAGCCACTGAGCTGACAGCTGCTGTTACTGAACTGGCAGCTGCTGTTACTGAACCGACAGCTGAAACTGCTGCTGTCACTGAGCTAACAGGTGAAACTGCTGCTGCTAAACTGACAGATGAAACTTCTGCTGTCATTGAGCTAACAGGTGAAACTGTTGTGGCTGCTGAGCTGACAGTTGACATGCTCAGACGTTCAGCTGCTGTGGGTGAGATGTTCAGACGTTCAGCTGCTGTGGGTGAGATGCTCAGACGTTCAGCTGCTGTTAAACTCAGACGTTCAGCTTCTGGAGGGCTCAGAGGAGAATTTGATGTAGATGGGGAACTGTGATCAGCAGGTGGTGTGTTGGGAGGTGGACCTGGCTGTATGCGAGCGAGCAGCAGTGAACGTATCACACAGCGCTCCCTCCACGCCCGCTCGAACAGCTGCCACGCCTCAGGCGAGTCCTCGTTGTCAGCTCCCGAGTATGAGGAAATTATTTCCTCTGCTGCAACGAATCTGTCCCACAGATCACTGGAGCCGCGGACGTCCTGTCCCCTCACGGCAGGTGTGAAAGAGCGCGTGACGTCCACGCACCCAGCAACAGGAGCGCATGGGTTGACACACGCCCTCCCCTTTGAAGACCTCCCCGGCTTTTCTGACAGCTGAGGAGAGTTTGACGGTGGGCGGGACTGGAACCCGGAAATGTCCACTCGTTCAGTCCCGTGGTGACGTGGACTGAGAGCAGGTGCCGGATCCGCCCAGAACCCATCTGGTTCCATGTCCTCGTCCGAGTCCTCGTCCGAGTCGGACCACATCGAACCGAGTGTTGGGGCGGGGGAGGGAGACGGTCGAAAAGCTGCGCGGCCGCCTCCGAGCTTCCTCCGTTCTTCCTCCTCAACAAGAAGCGGGGATGAGAGGAACTCCGTTTCAGGGCTGTGATCCCTCCTGACGTTTTCTGTTCGGAATCCGAACATGCGGATGGCTGTCGGCACGTCCTGACCTGGGGCCGCGTCCGGCAGCCGCCGAACGGGTCCGTTGTTCCGCCTGCGGGGCTTGCGTCGGTTGGGTCGGGTCATAATATCACGCTTCGGTTCCGGTGAGCAAGCAAACCCAGAGTGCAGGCAGAACAGGACTCGGAGCCGGAGAATGTAAAATAATAAACACTTTAATAATGAAAACAAAAGGCTGACAGGGCAGCAACTACTTACAAAATAATGAGGAAGTGTTTGGCTCCACCAGACATAGGGAGAAAATGACTATGACCCGACAAATGCTAACACCTGAATCCTCACCTAAATACAGACCAAAGTAATTAACTAAAACACTGAACACCTGTGGGACATCTGTCAGGGGAGGAGGCGCAGGGATGAGAAGGAGCCAACAGAGGGAGAGTGAGAAACAATATGAAACACATGACAGGGGCAAAGCCTGTCACAGTTCAAGCTGCTCCTGTTTGTTTTCAAAGCTCTGAATGGACTTGCACCTCTCTACATCTCAGAACTTTTGAAAGTCCATCAGCCCAGCAGAGATTTACGCTCTGCCAGTCAACACCTGCTGGAGGTGCCTCGCTCAAGGTACAAACAATGGGGAGACCGGTCCTTTTCTGTTGCCGGCCCAAAAGCCTGGAACAGTCTCCCCCTTGAGCTGCGTGCCACCTCTGATCTGACTCTGTTCAAAACCAGACTGAAGACCCACTTGTTCAAAAAAGCTTTCAGTGTGTAACTTTTATTACTTTGGTATTTTAGTATGTAGCATTTTTATTTCCATTGCCTCCTTTTATTGCTGTTGTTTTTTATTCTATTTTCACTGATTTATTGTACCGGTTTTTATATTTTCTGTCCTGTTAAGCACCTTGGTCAATGCAAGGCATTGTAGGAAGGTGCTATACAAATAAAGTTTATTATTGTTATTATTATTTCCTTATAATCCCTACTAATTTATTTTTATACTTTTTATATTTTTCTTCAGCGCTTTGACTTCACAATTTCAAGAAACATGAATACAAATAGTTCTTTTTTTACAAGCATTTCTCAACCCTTTTGTCATCCATGGTTGGTCAACCATATTTCTCTTTGTGTAATTTGTTTGCACACAATTTTTTTCATACAGAGCTTCCAAGATATTCATAAACTCATCATATGCTCTGTTCACATCATCAACATACACTTCATTCCAGTCTTGTTTATCTAGATCCTCTTTTAATTTTTCCAAAACTTTTTTTGACGTGTTTATGATCTTTTTCTTCGTTGTAACTGCTTTTGTGATGCTTTGATCATTTTTATAGAGTGTGAAAACTGGTAAATGATCACTTAAGTCGGTCGTTAAGATACCACCTATCACATCCCCATTTGTTATATTTGTGAAAATATTATCAATTATTGTGGCACTATGAGTTGTAATTCTTGTTGGCTTTGATATCAATGGATACATATTTAAACTGTACATTGAGTTTATAAATGTGCTGATGTTATTTGAATCTGTTTTATTTCCCATATCAATGTTGAAGTCTCCACACAAAAAAAAACTTTTTTATTAAAACTCTTCTCCATTAGCTCCAAGATTTTATCAGTGAAAATTTCTATATTTGCTCCTGGTGATCTATATACACAACTTCTTATTATGTTTTTATCGTTTTTGTTTATTATTTCTATTGTTATCATTTCCATAATATTATCAACTATTATTGTTTTGTATATAATGTATATAGAAATCTGTCATATCCTGTTGGTTTTGAACTGTCAATCTGTTTACTGTGATTGTAGTTTTCTTTATTTTCTTTTGATAAGTGCAAATGCCTATTGCCAATGTGACGTGTGCTGCTGACCACTTGACCAGGTCACCCTTGTAAAAGAGATCGGCTCTACCTAGTTAAATAAAGGTGATTGATTATTGACATTTCACTATTTAATTTACATTTTATTTCATTATTGACAAATAGAGCGACTCCACCACCTCTTTTATTATTTCTGTTCATATGATATAATTCATACCTCTCGACGTGAATATTACTTGTGTTATCATCATTGAGCCATGTCTCTGACAGCGCTATTATCGTAAAAGTTCTATTTAACTGTTTTAAGTAATCTGTTATTTTGGATTTGTTTGCATTTATACTTCTGCTATTAAAGTGAATAATAAATGTAGCCAATTCCATCCTATTTTTATTTAATAATTAATTACCATCTTAGCTAACTCCCCATTAATAATAGGAACGTGGGGTTACTGAACCAACAATCTTAAAACTGTCATCTGAACAATCCTAGCTTCACCCTACACTTAAACTGTGATGTTTTTCAGTTTTCTTCATGGACCTGACATAGAACCCTGACAACGACTTCACCTGTGTCCTCATTTTTGCATGAAACTGAGAAGAGCAGCAAGTTAGTAGAAGGATCACAAAATATGAGCCGTTTGTTTAAGTGTGGAAAAGCTGTTTTTATAACGTGAGTAGGCTACACAAAAAAAAAGATTGCGTTGCTAATAGGCTAACGTTAGCCGCTAACAGGTAGCAACAACACAATGACCAAACTAACGTTACTTACCCTCGTAGTTGTGCAGGAAACTTGAGATGTACAATTTAAATCCCTTATTACGTTTGCTTGTCGGAGCAGGGGACCAGGCATCAACGATACGATGACCATCGCTGATACTTATCTTGGGCAGCTCTTGTAAACATTCAGACAACACCATTTCCACTGAGAATGGGGCTTAGACCGGAAGCTGGAATGCATACTTCCTGTCAATGCGGAAGTGATTCACGACGCTTGTGCACAGAGCCTATTAACTTTTCTGCAGGCTCAAACTTAAAGTTGTTACTGGCTTGGGAAGATACAGGTATAGAGTTTATAAGGAATAGGAGGAAAAACAATGAATGGAGTAAAAGTTACATGAGGAATGTATGGACCAGACTGGCACATCCTCTGCTGGCATCAGCTCGACTCGTCCATCCACGTTTGTAAACAAACAACACTCATTACCTTTGAAGTCTTCTTCTGGTAAGAGAGGGTTTCCAGACGATGGACAGAGACAGTTTGTTCGTTCCGCTCTCTCCAACATCAGGTCGCCGATGTGCTTACACTTTCTGTGTACCAGCGTTGGCGTCAAACCAGTCAGAGTGATGATGATGGGTTCTGGTTCAGCTTTTCAGAATAAACATTCCTCAGGAGGATTTCTCACTCAAGATGGAGCTTTTTACAGCTCGAAGTGAATTTATAACTGACATGTTATAAATCCTTCACTGATAACGTGGACCTTTGGCTCATGGCCAGACATTCAATCAGCTCTTTGGGGAACCTCATGGCTAGAGTTCCTTAACAGACTCCAGAGCAGACAGGAAGTGAAACCTTAAGACGGGAGCGGTGAGCAGCGTACATTTTTTTCTTTCACTGGTTTGTTTGACAAGTGAGAGAGAGACAGAACGCGTGAACGTCACTTATAATAATAATAATAATAATGAATTTAATTTATAACGCACTTTTCATTAACAAAAATCTCAAAGTGCTACACAGTGCAACAAAATCAAAAATAAAACAAGTGATAAAACAAATAAAATCAATAATAATATCAACTAAGATCAAAAATAAAATCATGAGGAGGCAGAGTAGGCTTGTTTTAAAAGAAAGGTCTTCAAGTCGTTTTTAAAGTCAACCAGTGAATGTGGAGCTCTCAGGTAGTCAGGGAGGGAGTTCCATAGGCGGGAGGCAGCCACACAAAATGCCCGGTCTCCCATGGTCCTTAATTTGGTTCGCAGAATGTGAAGGAGATTACTGTTCTGTGATCGCAGAGACCGGGTGGATGAATATGGTGCAAGAATGTCCTTTAGATAATCAGGGGAAGTTCCGTGTAAGCATTGGTGTGTAATGAGAGCAGTTTTGTACTGAATTCTGTAGGTGACAGGAAGCCAATGGAGGTTATGGAGAATGGGTGTAATATGTTCAAATTTACGAGCTCTCAATAAAATCCTTGCTGCACTGTTTTGAATATATTGAAGCTTCTGAAGGTTTTTGCCAGGGATTCCAATAAACAGGGAGTTCGAGTTTCTCAGCATCAGAAAAAGTTAGAGATGGGCGAAGTTTGGAGATGTTTCGAAGATGGAAGAAGCAGGTTTTAAACAGATGCTTAATGTGATTTTCAAATGTAAGATAAGAGTCCATTTTTATTCCAAGATTTGTAACAGAGGTGGAGAGGGGGATGTCTTGTCCAGAAAAGGAAATTGTTGTTATAGTAGATGTTTGTACCTGGTGAGGGGTGCCAATCAGTATGGCCTCAGTCTTGGAGCAGTTTAATTGAAGAAAGTTCTGATTCATCCATGCCCTTATTTCCTCCAGGCAGGTAGAGAGGGCAGTGAGTGAAGATGGAGATGACAATGGGGAAGATGAGGATGCTCCAGTCCTGATGTAAAGCTGTGTATCGTTAACATAACAGTGAAAAGAAATGTTGAACTGATTAATAATTTGACCTCAAGGCAGCATGTAAAGGGAAAACAGCAGGGACCCCAGAACTGACCCCTGAGGGACACCACAGGAGACACAGACTGTCTGGGAAGTGGCATTGCCAAGACTAACACACTCCAGCCTATTGGAGAGGAAATATTTGAACCAGTCCAGGACAGTGGCACAGAGACACTGTTCCAAGTGTTCCTATCCACGTGAGACATCTACTCTCACTTGGATAGAAGAGAATAATAGTACGTCAGAAGATTAGCAGGTGTGAACAAACAGAGAATCTGTTTTGAGAGTAGATGCATTTGTTTTCAGAGAAATAATAATAATAATAATAATAATTAATTCAATTTATAACGCACTTTTCATTACTGAAAATCTCAAAGTGCTACACATATATTGAATGCTACACACATTCATAAACCGGTGGCGGCAGACTACCATGCAAGGTGCTTTCCAGTCCTACCGGGAGCAACTCAGGGTTAAGTGTCTTGCCCAAGGACACAACGACACATGGTGCGGGTCCCGGGAGTCGAACTGCCAACTTTCCGATCGGGAGACGACTGCCATTACCACTACACCACGGCTGCCCGTTATTATTGATGTGAGAGTGAAAAGAGAGAGTGCTATCGAGAATGACACCCAAACTCTTAACGTGAGGGGAGGGAGAAACCAAGGAGTTGTCAATGTTGAGGGAAAAACTGTTAACTTTAGATAAGGTGGATTTAGTACCAATGAGTAAGAACTCTGTTTTATCACTGTTTAATTTCAGGAAGTTAGACGTGAACCAGGATTTAATTTCAGCTAAGCAGGAAGTGAGGGAGGAGGGAGGCAGTGAAGAGTCAGGTGCAGTGGATAAAAAGAGCTGGGTGTCATCAGCAAAACAATGGAAATGGATGTTAAATTTACGGAAGATATGGCCAAGGGGGAGAAGGTAGATGATGAAAAGAAGAGGCCCCAGGACAGAGCCTTGGGGCACACCTGAAGTCACAGGAGAGCAATGGGATCTGAATGATTTTAGTTGGATGAACTGGGTGCGGCCAGAGAGATAGGACTGAAACCAAGCGAGGGGTGTGTGGGTGATGCCAATGGACGAAAGTCTATGGAGGAGGATGTTGTGGGAGATGGTATCAAAAGCCGCACTGAGATCGAGGAGGATTAGGAGGGAAAGTAAACCAGAATCAGCCGCCATGAGAAGAGAGTTGGTGATTCTGAGGAGAGCAGATTCTGTGCTATGACCGGGGCGGAAACCAGACTGAAACTGTTTGTACAGACTATCTGTTAAATGCAGGTGGAGTTGAGAGGCGACTGTTTTTTCCAGAATTTTAGAGATGAATGGAAGGTTGGAAATAGCACTCTACTAGACACTCATTCATACAACACTCTACTACACACACATTCATAGAGCACTCTACTACACACATTCATACAGCACTCTACTAGACACACATTCATACAACACTCTACTGCACACACAGTCATACAACACTCTACTACACACACATTCATACAGCACTCTACTACACACACACATTCATACAGCACTCTACTACACACTCATTCAAAGTCAAAGTCAAAGTCAAAGTCAACTTTATTGTCAGATCTGCAATATGTACTGTACAGGACATACACAGGACCGACATTGCGTTCATACAACACTCTACTGCACACACAGTCATAAAGTACTCTACTACACACACATTCATACAGCACTCTACTACACACACATGCATACTGCACTCTACTACACACACATTCATACTGCACTCTACTACACACATATTCATACAGCACTCTACTACACACATATTCATACAGCTCCTTATTACACACACACATTCATACAGCACTCTACTAGATCTGTACAAGGATAATCAATCTGTAGAAACTAATCAGAGCTTTAGATCATATTCATACTCTGATGGGACACACATCAGAGACAATGAAGGGTTCTGTGTCTTGCCCAGGGACCCTTCAACATGTGACTGCTGGTGGAATCAACCCCCCCAACTCTCCCCATTGGAGGATGACCACTCTAACAATGCAGCCCCAGCTGCACCAACTTTTTATGTCATTTTAGCCTTAATATGCTAATTTTAGCTGTTTTAGCTATGTTTGATAATTTTAGCTTTGTTTCCAGCTCATTTTATTTATTTTAGGAAATTTTATGTTTGTAATCTATTTAGCTTCTTTGCCTATGCCAGTCTATTCTGTTCATTTCAGCTGTTTTTCTGCTCCTTTCTGCTTTTATTTTCCTGCTTTCAGCAAATTTCAGCGGTTCAAATTCAACTAATTAACAATTTAGTGATGAAACATTTTCAGCTCCTCCACTTGGAGGAGTTTAAGTATCTCGGGATCTTGTTCACGAATGAGGGAAAACTGGAGCGTGAGATCGATAGGCGGATAGGTGCAGCGTCCGCAGTGAAGCGGGCGCTGTACCGGTCTGTCGTGGTGAAGAGAGAGCTGAGTCAAAAGGCAAAGCTCTCAATTTACCGATCGATCTACGTTCCCACCCTCATCTATGGTCATGAGCTTTGGGTTATGACCGAAAGAACAAGATCTCGGATACAAGCGGCTGAAATGAGTTTTCTCCGCAGGGTGGCTGGACTCTCCCTTAGAGATAGGGTGAGAAGCTCAGTCATCCGGGAGGGACTCGGAGTAGAGCCGCTGCTTCTCCACATCGAGAGGAGCCAGTTGAGGTGGCTCGGGCATCTGGTTAGGATGCCTCCTGGACGCCTCCCTGGTGAGGTGTTCCGGGCATGTCCCACCGGGAGGAGACCCAGAGGAAGACCCAGGACACGCTGGAGGGACTATGTTTCTCGGCTGGCCTGGGAACGCCTTGGGATTCCCCCGGAGGAGCTGCTCCAAGTGGCTGGGGAGAGGGAAGTCTGGGCCTCCCTACTTAGGCTGCTACCCCTGCGACCCGACCCCGGATAAGCGGAAGAAGATGGATGGATGGATGGAACATTTTCAGCTGGATTCAACTTCTTCAGCAGCTTTCAGCAGAACTCATTCAACAAAAGACATTCACACTGTGTTTTCATAAGAAACGTAATTTCTCTGGTTATTTTATTACAATTTCATTTTAAGTTTTCCCATGCTGTTTTCAACAGGACATGTACAATGACTGGATCCAACATGAAAGCTAATAAAGATCTGGTGAGTATGGTGTTGAATGGAATAAGCATTTTATTTATTTATTTACATCTTTATTTGTTTGACTGGTTTTATTTTTTCAAAAGATAAGAAGCTAATGTAAATTGAAAGCTACTGATGGTTACAGGTGATGGTCATCAATCCAGCTTTGATGAAGCATGCTCATGTGGTGTGGCTGAAAGAGAAGGGACAGTATCCATCCACTGGCTTTATGACGCTGATTCTGGCTCTTCGCATGTGTGACGAGGTAAATTCATCCGACTGGTTCTTCTGAGATTATTACAGAAAACCCTGCTTCTGAATTAGATTTCTGCAGTGGTGGGCACCGCTAATTAAAAAATTAGTTCCACAATTTCTAAAACGCTTATTAATTTTTTTAGGTCCACAATTTCAAAAGCACAAATGTCTTATGAAAATTAGGGGAAGCTAATCTAATCCGCTATTTATATATTTCTATATTATTATATATATATATATATATATATTTATATATAGCCGGCAGCGTTATCAATATTTGCACTACACTGCCAACTGAAAAGTAACAAAAATGATCCTAAAAGGATGAAATTACAAAAATCAAAGGATTTATTTAATACTTTACGTACATATATTCTATTCGGCCACGAAATTAACAAAAAATAGAATGATCTTTTAATCCCTAAAACCACGTTTAAATCTCAAATACACGGGTGTGTCGCCACCGCATTTATACATAGTAACCCAAATACATGAAACTAACGACTCGCCGTCGAATGGTCGACACAAAACGCACAATAAAATCATCCGGCCACGTTAATTTGGCTTGAAACAGCGGGGTTCTCTACGGATTTATCCATTAGTAACCCAAAACAACCAGCTGGACACAGAGTTCAGCGTCTATAGGTAGTCAACAGATTTAATGAAAAGTAACTAAAATACATAAAAATAACGACTCGCCGTCGAATGGTCGACACAAAACGCACAATAAAATCATCCGGCCACGTTAATTTGGCTTGAAACAGCGGGGTTCTCTACGGATTTATCCATTAGTAACCCAAAACAACCAGCTGGACACAGAGTTCAGCGTCTATAGGTAGTCAACAGATTTAATGAAAAGTAACTAAAATACATAAAAATAACGACTCACCGTCAAATGGTGGACACAAAGCAGTCAATAAAATCATCCGGCCACGTTAATTTGGCTTGAAACAGCGGGGTTGTCTGCGGATTTATCCAAGTACCCAGCACAACCAGCTAGCCACAGAACTAGCCCTCGAGTTCACGACTGACCCGGAAGATGTCAAGATGGAATAGTCCATTTTTAGTAGGGGGATAAAGAAATCGACCGTTTTTTTATTGCGTATTTAATGATCGTTTTCATCGTAACTATAATTATTTTTATGTTAAATGTACATTAACAAGCAGGATCAATGTTAGTGATGTAGGTGACTGCACGGGGCGAGGCGGGGCCGGGGCCACTGCTGAAATGGGACCCCCAGGCATTTACCTACATGGTAGAGCCGAGTCTGTTCTCAGCTCTGCCCCCCTCACCCTCACACCCTTTCCTCCTCTCTGCTGTTTACGGTGGGGAAAAAGGTAAAACAAGCAGCATAAGAGCTTGTAAATAAGTTTATTGGTTTTTACTGATAGATAATTAGTTATTAGCGGTACTGCATTTTAAATAAAAATAGCACAAATCCGCTTATGAATTATAAAAGTTAGTCAATTCACAAAAACGCTGACAAAAAGTTTAGGTCCACTGTAAGCGGATTAGCGCTTTAGCGCTACCTAGCGTTCATGCGCCCACCACTGGATTTCTGATATGAAAGAACAACATTTGATTTCCATGAATTTAAGTATGACCAGTTTTGCCAGCGGCCTGAGACAAAAAATATTTGTCCCTAGGTTTGACATTCTGCAATGTCAAGTATCTCACGATTCAGTTAACATTTTTCTACATCTTCAACTGATTACCTTTTAGAGTTCATTTCAATCAAGATGGCAGCCATAGCTAAGCAACTTATCCTTCCTGTTGTCTTCAGGTCAAAATGACCCATCACTGTGTTAAAACCCTCCAAAAAATCCACTAAATGCTATTTTTTTAACTTGAAATTTTATGACTTTTCCTAGATTGGCTCCAACAGTAGAAAAAGTGAAAAATTGCTTTTATTCACATTTCCATGTAAGCTGTACAAAAAAAGGTACAAAGGTGGTCTTCGGGTCAAAATGTCCCATGAGGCAAATTGAGTTGAAATCAAGGTCACAGAGTTATTTACAAACCACAGAATGTTTCAATGTTTTAAATGTGTCTCAGATCAATCAGTAGCAGAAGTAAACAAGGCAAATCAGATGGTGTTCTCGCAGACTTCAGAAGACCACCTGTTTATTTCCAGAGCTTATAAAGGTGTTGCAGATAACAGGACCCCAAATTCTGTCTGTGCTGAAGCCATGAGTGTGCGTTATAATGTTGAAGAGGCTCTAGAGCTGATTTTCTCAGGTGTCCAGCAAGACAACTCTGATTCAGAAGAGGAAGTGGAGGATGTATCCGAAGAAGAAGATGGGGTGGAATACGACCCAGAGCATGATTTGATTTGATTTGATGTTTATTCATTCATTTTTTTTTTTTTTTTCCATTTATAGATGGCCTCCCTTCACACCTTATAGCCATCCTCTCACTCCAATATGTATTTTTTTTATTTTTTTTTTTTTTATTTTTTTTTTTAATAGAGAGAAAGAAAGAAAAGAGAAAGTGAGACAACAAAACAAAACAAAACAACAAAACAACAATTGTCCACAGAAAGAGCACAAGGCAAACACACCAAACCTCCGTCCACAATCCTGCAAAGCACATGACAGAACACAACAACGAAACATACAAGCATAAAGACTGATAATATTCATGACCTTGCAAATATTTCTATAAATACACATACCCATACCTACAAATATATATACAATATACATACATATATATTTATATTCATTTATATACCCATCTACATACATCTACTATACATCCCTGCATCCATTTGTGTGTGGTTGTGAGCATGCATAAGTGAATGAGGTTCCTCCAATAGAACATTTAGTAGCAACTGTGAAGCATCAGAGACCCGTCCCCCCAAAGCCCGAGACAGACGAAGGGGCGATCAAAGCCCAAGACCCCAGGAAGGACCCCGAGCCCAGAGTCCCCAGGACCACCCGAACAGGACGAGCCACTCGTCCACTCCCCAGATCCGACCAAGTGGAAGAACCGGACGAACCCCACCAGGGACCACACACAATGACCCCCCGGGGTCAACAGCGACAATACACAGGCCCCCGCCGGAGCCCGCCGCACCGACGTAGCCCCAGGGCCGGTCACCGGTCATTCATTCATTTTAAAAGAACAATACTGTACAAGACAGTTTCATCAGATACAAGAATACAAGTAGGATAAAATGAAGGGAGCAGAAAGAAGATGAAATCTTATTATATCTGCCCCTTTTTTCACAGTTTGTTCAACCAATGATAACCTTCAAGCTACATCACAGAATGAATAATTCTACTTATTTTTCTAACTGTAATACACAAACTAGATCACAAAATAAATAATTCTACTTAATTTTTCTAACTGTAATACACAAACTACATCACCCATAATTCTACTTAATTTTTCTAACTAATACACAACTACATCACACTTAATTTTTTTTTTTACTTAATTTTCCTAACTGTAATACACAAACTAGATCATAAAATGAATAATTCTACTTAATTTTTCTAACTGTAATACACAAACTACAAGATGGCACAACATCAAGATGTTCACAAAATGAATAATTCTACTTAATTTTCCTAACTGTAATACACAAACTACATCACAAAAATGAATAATTCTACTTAATTTTTTCTAACTGTAATACACAAACTGCGTCACAAAATGAATAACTCTACTTAATTTTTCTAACTGTAATACACAAACGCACTAAGCTACATCATAAGTACAACATAAGTGTAATACACAAACACACTAAGTTACATCATATATAGTTTTTGAGCAAGTCCTTTTTGACCTGATGATGAATCACCTTCAGAAGAAGAAGAAAACCCTGAAGCTGAAAGAGAGACTTTCCTTTTTAAAAAATGGCAAAATAACATGGTCCTCAGCAGCATATGACCAACACGGCAGGCATGCAGAACAAAACGTCATAAAGATGACCCCAGGACCCACAAGATATGCCGTTTCTCATGCCCATGATATTGTTTCAACATTCTACCTGTTTATCACACCAGCAAAAGAAAAAGTAATTGTGGGAATGACAAATCTGGAGGGTTTTCGCAAATATGGAGACAGCTGGAAAAAGATGGATGAGATTGACCTGCAGGCCTACTTAGGGCTGCTAATCTTAGCAGGTGCATACAGGTCCCGAGGGGAGGCTGCAGCTAGTCTATGGGATGCAGAGAGTGGAAGGCCAATTTTCCGAGCCACAATGCCACTCAAACTCTTTCACACCTACTCAAGACTGCTACAATTTGATGACCGTGAGTCAAGACCAGCAAGACGTGTGACAGACAAACTTGCAGCCATAAGAGAGGTATGAGACAAGTGGGTGGAGTGGCTGCCCTACCTCTACAATCCAGGGCTTGATGGATGGATGAGCAACTGGTTCCATTTAGAGGTAATCTGTTTTCATATTTGTAATAAAAGTGATTTTCACTATTGATTTCTTTGACTGTTTTCTGTGACACTGATACTAATCACTGATGCTATTGTCTTTTGTCCAAAGGTCGTTGTCCTTTCCGGCAGTATATGCCCAGCAAGCCAGCAAAATATGGGATCAAGTCATGAGTGGCTTGCGATGCCAAATCAAGCTGTGCTTGGAAAATGCAAGTCTATACTGGGAAGCCGACCAATGGATGCCCAGAGAAGAACCAAGGGATGCAAGTTGTGCTTGATGTGACAGAGGAACTGAGGGGTCACAATGTGACATGTGACAATTTCTTCACCTCTTATGAACTTGGACAGCAGCTCCTGAAGAAGAAGATCACCATGGATGGTACAGTTCGAAAGAACACGCCTACGCTCCCACCTGCACTGCTTGCGTCAAAGGAGAGAGAGGTCTTTTCGTCAAAGTTTGCCTTTATGCCCACCACCACTCTAGTTTCCTACCTCCCAAAGAAAAACAAGAATGTAGTTCTTCTGAGCACACTGCACACAGACGGTGACATTAGCGATCGTGAGGACAGGAAGCCAATCATCATCCTAGACTACAACCGCAACAAAGGAGTTGTGGACAACCTAGATAAGGTGATTGGAGCTTATAGCTGCAGAAGAATGACAGCCCGCTGGCCCCTGGTCATCTTCCACAACATCATTGATATTTCCTCCTACAATGCCTTTGTGATTTGGAGATAGATCAACCCGTCCTGGATGTCTCGTAAGCAGAACAAGAGGTGGGTGTTCCTGGAGCAGCTAGGAAAGGCACTTGCAACTCCACTCATTGAAAGAAGGAAGCATGTCCCCTGCACAGAAGCCTCAGCAGCAGTTGTGAAAGCTATTCAGAGTGCAGGAGCTCCTGATCAACCTGAGGATCCAGCTACCACAGCCACTTCCCCAGCTAGGGCAAGTAAGTGGAAGCAATGTCAGTTCTGCCCTCAAAAGAAGGACTGTAAAACACATACTGTCTGTTGCAAGTGTAAGAAATATATCTGCAAAGGCTGTGCACTTGCATACTGCCCTGCATGTGCTAATTAGTTGAATGGGTTATGTTATTTTTCATGTTTTTGTATTGTACATGGTCTTAAATTGTTCACTGGAGAAAAAAAGAAACAGAGTAATTGGGATATGCTGGTGAAGATTCTCAGTCGTCCAAGACATGATAAATCAAAAAGGCGTTCAATTCAAGATCAACTGGACTTTATTTGTAACAGAAGACGTAATTGGGATGTATAAAAATGCATTCAAAACTCCTTTTTGCACATTTTATTCTTTTCTTAAGCTACAGAAATTCAAGTGAAGAGGGAAAACTCAGGTATTGACACATTTTGTTGTGAATGACAATATACAAGATGAAATTTGGTGTTAAAAATTCAATTAAAGTGCTTATATTGGGGGTTTAGTGAAGACGGGTCATTTTGACCCGGAGGACACAGGGTATATACAGAAAATGAGGACAACAGGAGGGTTAAACAAACACAAAAATGCTTGAAATTCAGCCAGTTTGAGCAAAGATTTGCTGCATTAGTAGCTGAGAGACTCCCATTACAAATCCAGAAAACTTTGTATGTACTTGCTTGTGTCTCTAGGTCCACGTGTTTGGTTTTGGTGCAGACAGCGAGGGAAACTGGCGCCATTACTTTGAAGAATTAAGAAACAAAACATTTCGAACTGGAGTCCATCCTGGACAAGAAGAATTTGCAGTCATAGAAGAATTGGCTAAACAAAAGATTATAACGTTTTATAAAGGCGATTGAGCTTACTGGCAGAACATACCGAACTATAACTGTTCCTATTTAAGAGTAAAGAAGTCATAGAAAATCATCCATGATCCTGCACTATCAGTATCATCCCAAACTAATTTAAAGAACAAAGAACCACTGATGAAAAGATGACGTATTTAAATAAATAACAATTCTGTGGAGAATTTTCTGAAAAAAGTTGGACTGGAATTCAAGTTACTGTTACGCCAAAAATACACTACACGCGGCTCCGCTCCGCCCCGCTCCGCAGGTCGCAGCTGTGCGAGTCCAATTTCCACTACCTCCGCTCAGCTCAGGTCCGACTGGATGCGCCGCTCCGAGACGCATGCGAGGGAATTGCGAGATCGCGCGATAAATCAAGTGATAAATAAGTCAGTCAGAACAAAACAATTCACTCGGTGGAAGAAGGAGAACAACAGTAGAGACTGCTGCTTTGATATTCTCTCGTAAATGAGCGACAGGACATGGTTTGAGCAACAGGAAGTTGGGGCGGCCGTGGCGTAGTGGTACTGGCAGTCGTCCCCCGATCGGAAGGTTGGCGGTTCGAATCCCAGTTCCCCACACCATGTGTCGTTGTGTCCTTGGGCAAGACACTTAACCCCGAGTTGCTCCCGGTAGGACTGGAAAGCACCTTGCATGGTAGTCTGCCGCTACCGGTGTATGAATGTGTGTAGCATTCAATGTGTGTAGCGCTTTGAGATTTTCACTAATGAAAAGCGCGTTATAAATTGAATTCATTATTATTATTATTATTATTATGTATGACATTTCAGAATAAAATACTTTATTTATTTCTTGTATTTCTTTTTATTTCTTGTATTGCGTTTGTGGGCGTAGTCATAAATGATAGTTTGACAGCATTTTTGTACAAATAAATCCGTATAGAGCTAGGATTAGTCCGCCCGTGGTGATTTTATTTTGTAAATACGGAAGTTGTGCTCGTTCCTTTTCCTGTTGGTGCGACGTAATCTTCAAAAGTTGACTCCGGCACAGCTCCGGCGTCCGGCAGAAATAGAAAAATTTCTAATTTTGACGGACTGCCGTCCGCTCTCCGCAGCTCGCCGCCGCCGTGCGGAGCCAGTGTAAATTCTGTCATTGATTATAAAGGGTACGTATTTGCTGCGGAGGTCGGACCGGAGCGGGGCGGAGCTGCAACGCGTGTAGTGTATTTTTGGCATTATATGTGCTTTTTTTAAAAGATGAATAAAGAAGTAAAGGAAATAAGAAACTAAAGAAATAAGAATAATGTAAATGCATATTTATTGGAACAGAAGAGTCTGGGGAAGTTGTAGCCCCTGACAGACAAAAACAAGGGTTTTAGATCTACTGGAGCTTCTGATAGTGTTAATGTCCACATCTGAGTTTGTGGTTCACATGTAGCATCCAGAAAATAGTAAAACATAAAATATATTTTACCATACCAATTTAATTTTAGAGCACTCAAAACAGCAACAAGGCCAACCAAAGTGCTGTACAATAGAAACAAACAAGCACATAGGACAGGAAAACATAAAATATAAATATAAATACAAATAGCAACAGAAACTAAAATGGCCAACACTGTATAGTACAGAGAGGGTCAAAACAAATCACACAGTGTTAAAGGCAAGGAAATAAAAGTGGGTTTTCAAGTGAGACTTAAAGACTATGAGTGTGGGAGCCTGCCTGACACTCAGTGTCAACTCATTCCACAGTCTTGGACCTGCAACAGAGAAAGCCCTGTCACCTCTGAGCTTACGACAAGTTTCTGGAACTGAAAGAAGCATCTGGTCTGCTGACCTCAGAGAAGATCAGTGAGATAAGATGGAGCGGAACTGTTCAGTGATTTAAAAACATACATGGGTATTTTGAACTGGATCCGAAGGTGAATGGGTAGCCAATGCAGGGAGGCCAAAACTGGTGTGATGTGCTCTCTCTGGCCTGTACCAGTTAAAAATTGGGCTGCAGCATTTTGGACCAGTTGTAGACGTGCAATGGAGGACTGATTCCATACATTTTGTACATTGCAGTAATCGAGCCTAGATGTTATGAAAGCATGGATCACTGTATCAAGGAAGGTTCTTTTTGGACAGTATGGGCTTCAGCTTAGACAGCCGCCGCAGCTGAATTTTTTTTTTTAACAAAGGCAATTGTTCAAAACAGAACAGGAAGTTTGGAGCACTGGCCAAAATAAATAAAAAACAAGGAAAAGCCTCAAAACTTGTATGACTCGAGGGACCCAGAGTGGTACGAGACCGTGAAAACAAGGCAAGACTCAGAGATACAAATTGACAGTGTTTATTATTTAAGGCTGGTTTATACTTCTTGTCGCATGTCTTTTACCCCCCGTTGAGTGAAAAAAAGTTGCACAACTTCCGTCTGCACTTCCGCTGCAATCCCCCAGTGACAGCTGTCTTGTACATGGCCCCCTGTAAGAACTCTGAGACACGGACGAGGTGGCTCGCAGCATGCGATTGGTTCAAAGTTTGTGGGCGTTTTTTGTTTGCGCCTTTCAGCGCAAGCTGAATTTCATTAAACTATAACTACAGAAACGCCCAAAAAAATGTGTTAGCCGAATATATATATTAGTGTTTCTGAGTTAAATTTTTATTAACTGATTACAAATCAGCTTATTTCAGAACGTAAATAATAACACGAAGCGCGCACCCATCAGAGCATTTCCACCTTTAAGCACGAGCTGAATTTCATTCAGGGGAGGGCTGTGTAGTGCGAAAACGACTTTCCAGAAGCCGGTTTTTGTTTTTGCTTTGACATGGATAGTTTTGAAGAGAAACTCGCCGAGGCGGTCCGGTGGGAGTGCGCGTGACATATGCAATGGGAGGGAGGGAGGGATCACTATAATGTATCCCCAGTCTTTTCAAAGTATAAACACTCAAATGTGGTCGGTGACACCCATGCAATTATCATCGCTGGGCACTCAACGGGGGGTAAAAGACGTGCGACAATAAGTACAAACCAGGCTTTACAGTCAGGTAGATCATTAGCTGTAGCCCTGAGGAGGAAGGAGAGGGTCAGAGGGTTCTGGCTGGAGAATGTGAGGAGAGGATGTTGATCCAGTGATTTATCTTACAGTTTGGAGGACGGTTGGAGGGGAACCAGAGTGGACTCCAGGCAGACAGGCGTGTGTATGGAAGGCAAGGCACGAGGAGAACCAGAACCAAGGCATGAGGAGAATCAGAACAAAGGCATGAGGAGAACCAGAACAAAGGCATGAGGAGAACCAGAACCAAGGCACGAGGAGAACCAGAACCAAGAAACGAAGATAACCAGAACCAAGGCACGAGGAGAACCAGAACCAAGGCACGAGGAGAACCAGAACCAAGGCCCGAGGAGAACCAGAACCAAGGCACAAGGAGAACCAGGATCATGCACAAGTAGGCAGGTCAGCTGAACCATAAGAAAAGGTTTTAGTCTTAAGCATGAGAGATAAATACAGGGCAGAGACAAGTGTACCATTAGTGGCTAATGCTCTAGTAACAAGTAACATCCAGCTACTGCCTTAAGTAGTCAGGGACATAGATATAATATACACTAGATAAGACATCCCCGCTGTTGGCCAGTGGAGACCGACATCGTCAGACGGCGGCCATCTTGGTACAGACAGAACGCCCACTCTTAACATGAATGTGAATGGTGCATTTACTATTAAAATAACCATAACTTGCTTAATTTTCAACCGATTTTAAAACGGTTTGGTTTGTTATAAATGTGAGAGATGTTGTTATAATATGGTATACTTAAGATGGACGTTCACATGAAAATAACGTTATGTAGACACTGTATTGCACTAGCAATATACACAATAAGATTATATTTACATCTATTTCTAAATACATGTTTATTTCCAGCGAAATTAACTGACATATGTTACAATGCTAATAAATATTTAATACTATTTCATCATAAATAGCATTATTATTAGTGGTATGAAAATAATTTATGCCAATTTTTTCCCTACACATGCAAATATTATGTAATATTAAATACATTATTACACAAACCTTGGTCAATATGTGTAGTTTATTTTTTTTGATACATGAAAAGATTTAATAATCGGGAAATATAAATAAACAAACAAACAAACAGAAATAACGGGGCGGCCGTGGTGTAGTGGTAATGGCAGTCGTCTCCCGATCGTAAAGTTGGCGGTTCGACTCCCGGGACCCGCACCATGTGTCGTTGTGTCCTTGGGCAAGACACTTAACCCTGAGTTGCTCCCGGTAGGACTGGAAAGCACCTTGCATGGTAGTCTGCCACCACCAGTTTATGAATGTGTGTAGCATTCAATATATGTGTAGCACTTTGAGATTTTCAGTAATGAAAAGTGCGTTATAAATTGAATTCATTATTATTATTATAAACATCTGATAGTGTGACAAGACTCTCAGTCCCTCGGTGCAACAGTAACTATTTAAACATTGAAACACTGAAACATATAATAATAAACATAAGCATAAAACAGTAAAACTGTAATGTAACACTGTCCTGAGCTTTTGCATAGTGGTAAATGAGTATGAAAATTTACACCAACTCTAAAACTAAAACACTAAACATTTAATGAACATAATACTGTCCTGAGTTTTTGCATACTAGTATAAAAAGTAAAAAAGTACAGTATAACTATAAAATAAACTAAAGGTTCTAGCATTGACATTTGCAAAGTGGCAAAGCAGCATATGAGTTAATGTACACAGTATATGCATGAGGTAGTAGTTCATGTTGTTATAGAGTGGCATATGTGGTAAGGCACATTGGGCATCCTTAAATAAGGCTAGTCAAAGAATACTGTATGTGTATCAGCAGTGGTGTAGATATAAAAGTAGTGTAAATGTAAACAGTAGTAATAAATGTAAGCAGTAGTAATAAATGTAAATAGTATTAATAAATGTAAACATTGAATGTAAACAGTAGTATGTAAACAGAGAATGTAAACAGTATTATGACTATAGGCAGTGATGTAATACAAACATTAGTGCAAATATGAGTAGTGCAAACAGAATGAGCACATGACCGAGAGTTTAGTGAATAACCCGTTTGATGACACAGAGTCCAGTGTTAAAATCTTTGTGTTTTTGGAGCTAATGCCCTTTAAAAAGGACTGCCTTGGTGAGCTTCTGTCTCATGTTGCCACTCTGTAAACGCAAATTATTACGTCTATTGGAGCATCCATAGGCTGCACAAAAGTCAGGCATCTTGTCAAAGAGTATTTCTGTAAAACACAAAGCAGTAATTAGTGTTGAACATACCAAACCGCTTGGAAATCATGTGCAGCTTTAGTTCAGTTAAAAACAAAGAGCTCCTAGTGATCTAAGAATGCTGGGGAAATGTTTGGAATACTAGCTAGCCCTTAATCAAAGGCTCTTGTTAATAGTCTGCTAATAAATACAGTCATGATCAAGATAGTCATTTAGACAAAAGATTAGTTTGTTTTAAAATAGTTATTGGTGTAATAAAAACAGAATTTAAATTCTAGATTCTCGATGAGTGTGACACCCAAAACACGAATAAAACCTTTTAAAAAAGACGAAACTGCTGTCTGATTACCAAAGAAATCATAGCCACGTTAATAACGTTTTTAAAAAAATAAACCGTTTGTAAATCCGTCAAGATTACAGCGAGTTAAGCGATATTTTTGTTTGTATAAATCCCTCACCTCCATACGGTTTCCACAGCTGCAGCTAATGTTGCTGTCTGTGGCAAGATGGCTGCCGCTTGACGACGCCGGTGACTCCGCCTCAGCTTATCTAGTGTTTATTATATCTATGGTCAGGGACCTCATCAAGGTGACAATCGTCAGGTGGTGCTGATTGGTGGCCATCTTGGAGAGGAAAAAGCTGCAGCAGATGATATTCACACAAACCAGCCAGCAATTGCTGGTCAGCAGATTTGACACCAACCGCCCCCCACCCAATAGTTCAAGAAGGAGGGCGGAGCAGAAATGGAGGAAAGATAGGCTGCAGGTCTCTTTTAATACTAAGAGAGTTGGCGTCATTATCAGAAAGCAGTAAAAACTGCTAAATCCCAATACTTCTCTGATATCATTGCCTCAAACTCTCACAGTCCACGAGTTCTGTTCTCCACCCTAAATCTCACTGAACCATCACCTCTGGAAGCCTCGACTGAGCTGTGCGAGAACTTCCCACATTTCTTTTTAGAAAAAATTGCCATCACCCGGGCTCTCATTTCTCCTCCAACTCATGATCCATCTATCTCACCTCAATCTGTTGCTGTATTTGACCATTTTGAGCCAACCTCTGTCTTCTTTAGAGCAGGTCATGTGCAGCCTGAAACCATCTGGTTCCCCTTTTGATGTGGTTCCCCCTCGGCTACTAAAGGAGGTTTTATTCTACTCTAGGTCCTTCCATTCTTGCTATTGTAAATAGCTGTTTATCCACTGGTGTGGTGCCAAAAACATAAAAAACATGCTGTTGTTCAACCTCTCCTGAAAAAAAAAAACCTTGACCCATCAGTAGCATCCAACTTAAGGCCTGTCTCCAGACTCCCATTTGTTTCTAAACTTGTCGATAAAATAGTCGATTCCCAGTTGAAGTACTTCCTGGAGGATCACACTATCCTTGAGTTACAGGGAGTCCTCGACTTACGTCGCCCTCGACTTACGTCACCCTCGACTTACGACAACCCGGACTTACGAACGCGCTCCGAACGCTAGTATGTGCTGTGTGTATAGATAAATGTGTGGTGTAATGTGGTTAATGTGTTCGCTAACCGTTTGTAAATAAATTTCTGTGCATGTTTATGGACCAGTATGTACGCTTGTTCAGTCTCATGTCGATTCTCATGTCTTTACGGGTGTGCGGCGCAGCGTACAAATGCCACGTGCTCTGAGTTCCGACTTAGGCACAAAAATCCGGACTTACGAATGCACGTGTTCTGAGTTTTGACTTATGGCAAAATCGGGTTACGAACAATCCTTAGGTCCGGAACTCGTTCATAAGTCGAGGACTCCCTGTATTCCAATCTGGTTTCAAACCTCTCTACATCACTGAAACTGCGCTGCTGAAGGTTTTTTAATGACTTCTTTTTATTCACAGACACTGATGACTCTGTGCTGCTTGTCCTATTGGACCTTACATCCGCTTTTGACACCATTGACCATGAGATCCTCATTGCTAGGTTGGAGCAGTGGGTGGGCATCACAGGGTCAGCCCTCAATTGGTTCAGATCCTACCTTAATGACAGATCCTTTTGTGTTTCCATCAACGATTTTAGTTCTGCAGCGGCAGCACTTAAATAGGGGGTTCCGCAGGGGTCCATCCTGGGTCCTCTCCTATTCTCCTTATACCTGCTGCCACTTGGTGCTATTTTCCGGAAACACAATATACCTATTCACTTCTTCGCTGATGACTGTCAAATTGACTTCCCCCTAAGACACAGTGGTACATGCTCTATTCAACCTCTGCTCGACTGCCTGGGTGATATCAGGGACTGGATGGCTTTAAATTTCTCAAGTTTCAATGAAAAGTTGAAGTCTGAAGCCATGTTGTTCCCTCCCAACGACATGATCATGAACCATTGCATCAACCTTTCTGCTCTAGCCCTGTCTGAAAAACAAAAAGTCACAAATCTGGGAGTGATGACAAGAGATACAAGAGATACAAGAGCTTTTATTAACATTGCACCAGTTCTCACCAATACAACGTGATTATGTATACACAGTCATCCAGGAGAGGGGTTGAGTATGTAAAGCTGCTGCTTATTCAAAACACATGACATGTTCTTCAGCGCGGCCTCTCTCATCCGTCTCGGGATGAAGGTCAAAGGTGTGAAAAAAAGGTAAGGAACCATGGGGGTTACAGCATTGGTATTAAAAAAAATGTATCACATTTTGTCTGCAAGACACCGCATGACACAGTAAAAACCATACCATAAGCACATAAGCACATAAGGACAGTTACATGTTGCATGTTGAGACTGAGGCAGGGAGGATCTGTCCATGATACATTCCGGATGCCTCCGATAACGCTCATAGAAAAGTTCTCCGGGAGGGGGGGTAGCAGACAAGACAAGACAGCAGCTATTTTGTCCACAGTAAGCACATCTCAGGAGAAATTAGATATCCAACCTTTCCCAAGGCTGTTTCCAAGGGAGTCAGATAAGAATTGACAAATATTTTCACATCAGGCACACATTGTAATTTCTGTGGCCTTCAGTCTGTAAGGGCGATTCTGTTCCAAAGTGATCCAATTCGGGACTTTTTCCACTGATCCAAGCTCTGACCTCAGATGTTGACCACAGCTGTCCAGAGTCCCAATCCGAGGGTGATCTGTTCACCCTCTGGATAAGCTCGCAAACAGCTGATTTCTGATGTTGACCACAGCGTCCAGAGTCCAAATCCGTGGGTGATCTGTTCACCCTCTGGATAAGCTCACAAACAGCTGATTTCTCGAGGTCACGGCGCAGACCAGACGTCGGGTGCTCCAAGCACTTAAGTCCTGCTGAAGTCTCCCTCATTTTGCGATAGACCAGTGCTCCACAAACGCCAAAAAGCAAAGCGCTGCCATCATAATCCAATGATGACGGACCCTTCCATGAAACTCAATAGTCATGTAAATATGATTGTTAAATCCTGTTTTTTCCAGCTGAGGTGACTGTCTAAGCTGAAGCCCATAATATCCAAACATAACCTGGAGACAGTAATTCACACATTCATTACATCTAGGCTTGATTACTGCAATTCACTCCGGTTTAGTATCATTGTAATTGTTGTAATCATTGTAATCGTGCAATGGTGTTCTGACTAGACCACCATTGCATGATTACAACTGGTCCAGAACGTAGCAGCCCAATTTTTAACCAGTACAGGCAAAAGAGAGCACATTACACCAGTCTTGGCTTCCCTGCACTGGCTCCTGGTTCATCTCTAAATCCAGTTAAAATTTATCTTGTATATCTACAAATCGCTGAAGTCAACTATCAGATATCAGACCAACTCAACCAAACTCTCCTCACTGCGCCTTCACTCATTAATTTGACCTTTATTTATCCAGGTTAGTCTCATTGAGCCTCAAGGAATCATTTACAAGAGAGACCTGATTCAAACCAACAACACAGACTCATGTAGCCAGCAGAGCTTGTTCCTTTTTTATATATTTTTTTAATTCAAGAAAGCATAAAGTCATATACAGAAAATACAGTAACAAGAATTGAAGTTGTTTTATCTTTTTAACCATCAAACCTCACCCACGCACATACACATACAGAACAAAATAATAATAATAACACAGACGATGGGGGCAGTACTCATTTAAGTACATGTCAATAACTAGACATCATCAATTATATATAAATATATATACAGTATATTAGGGGTCTATAGGCTCATGGAAGGGACTTGAGATTCCTGAAGTAAATAATAATAATAATAATATAAGCATATCATAAATGCATATTCATGTACTGTACAGTGTATATACATATATGCATATACATGTATATATATATGCATATACTGTACAGATAGACATATACATGTAAATATAACATGTTCTACTAAAATTGTGTGTGTTTGTGTGTGTGACTGTTTTGTGGTTTTAATGGACAGTGGTTTGTTAGGACAGCAATACGCTATACAGTAATCAGACAATCAGATAACAGTTCATTACTGTCCTGACAAAACACTGTCCTTAGAATCCACAAAACAGTCACACACACAAACACACACAATTTGAGTTGAATTTGAATTTGAAACAATTTGAATCAATTTGAATCACTGCAAGTGGACAGGTAACATTAGACCTGCCTTCAAGAAGAACTGGACTAATGACGTATATTCTAGTATAAACGTCACTGAACTGGGAGCACCCACAGCACCACTAACACACTCAAAATGGATTCCACCACAAAGATTCAGCCAGAAGATACACACCACCCATGGCCTTATTGAAAGATTATTGAAAGATTATTGAAAGACTGTTCAGTACAGCAGGACATCTCCCTAAAAAACCAGACTGGACTCAAAAAACTGTGAAAACCAACTTCTTCTGAACTTGAACAATAAATTCTTGTATCAATATTAAAATGTATCAGTTCATGGGATGTTAGGAGACAAGAAATGTCTCGACACTCAGATCCAAGTTTTGAAAATGGTGTCAGGAATTTAAAATATTGTTCACTTTTGATCCATGGTTGACTGGACAATATTTTAACTAGAGTTGATGACAAACTGGAGGTGAAATGATCAGTGTCTGTTCCTTTGTCAGGTCTAATGCCGGGTTTCCACCAGACGCTTTTCGCGCTGCAAAAAATCTCCTACCGCACTGTGTTGGCTGCTTGTCAACAGATGTCTGTTCTCATCGAACATGTCTGCAGACACGCAGTGGGAGCAGCGGCTGGCTCCTTTTCCGTTTGTTTCTTCTACACCGGGCAGATAAAAAATCAGCTGTACATGAGCCTCGTTACTACTTGAGTGGATTTTTTATGAGCCAAACTGCAGCTCCTAAAGTCTTTGTTGAGATTAAAACATTTTTTTATGTTTGGGGTGACCGTACGCTCGAGCGGACAGCGGCAACTGTAAAAATGCCAAGTTTCTTACCGGAGGCTGTTTTCTTCATGGAGGCTCGATGGGTAAGTTTGAAAAGTCCAAAAAAAAGTCCTGTCGTTGTTGCGTGATCACATGGCAGAGTCTATCCCGATTGGTTGCTGCTAAGCTGCGAGCAGCAGAAGCAGGACAAATCGAGCTTCGACAGTCGCTGCTCGGAGGTGACGTGGGAGCGGAAAAAAGCTGCCACTCACTGCCGCGCTGCTTGAACTGCTGTAGATGCGCCGCATCCAACATGCCCGGCCACATAGACTTTCAATGTAAAGTGGCTGCTTCGGAGGCGCGAAAAGCGTTTGGTGGAAACCTGGCATAATGCTCCTTTTTTTCAGACAGATAACTTTAATTTAAACATGTTTACTGCAGTTAAAATGACACATTGGTTCTGCTTTGTGTTAAATAAAAACTTTCAAAGGTAAAATAATTCCTCTCTTATTTTGCTTAATGACATTTAACTCTGCATGTCATCCCTGAAATTCTGACACACAGAATCACAAGTCCAAGTGTGAACTGTGTCACAGAGTAAACACAATAAAAACATGTGTTATCTGCAGCATTGTTCTTTAAAATGGAAAAACACTATTAATGTATTACAGAAAATATGCGTACAGTACACACACTTAATGATACTGTAGACCATTGCATTAGGCAATACATTCAGCAAGTACTTTTACTTTAATACTTTAAGCATTTTTAAAAGCAAGTACTTATTTACTTTTACTTAAGTAAACACAATATAATGGTACATCTACTTTTACTAGAGTACATTTTTGTCTGTTTATTTGTACTTTTACTTATAAACAGTGTTTGAGTACTTTCTCCACCACTGGTCTCCAGCTACAAGTACTTGGGTGTGCACTTGAATTATAGCCTCAGCTGGACCAACAACACAACCAGCCTGATCAACAAAGTTCATCAGAGACTCTACTACCTCAGGCGGCTGAGACGAGCTGGTCTGAGTAGCCCAGTCCTCATCTCCTTCTACAGGTGTGCAGTGGAGAGCATCCTGTGCTACAGCATCAACGTGTGAGCACAGGATGCTCTCCATCGCACACCTGTAGAAGGAGGTGAGGACTGAGCTTCCCAGACCAGCTCTTCTCAGCCGTCTGAGGAAGTAGAGTCTCTGATTACCTTTTTTTGATCAGGGCGGTGGTGTTGTCTGTCTTCACCTCCTTCTACACGTGTGCCGTTGAGAGCATCCTGTGCTCCGGCATCAACGTGTGGCATGGAGGCTGCACAGCTGCAGAAAGAAAAGCTCTGCAGAGAGTGGTGAAGGCTGCACAGAAGATGTTGGAGTCAGTCTCCCCACCATCACAGACATTTACACCTCCAGATGCAGGAAGAGAGCCACCTGTATCATGAAAGACCCCACTCACCCAGCACACAAACTCTTTGCCCCACTCCCCTCAGGAAGGAGGTTGAGGAGCATCAAATGTAGAACCACTAGACTGAGGAACAGCTTCTACCCTGAGGCTGTTAGACTCATGAATAAATAAACAATTAGAAAACAGTAATTACTGCAAAACATCACAACATGCTGATCTGTTTTTTTGTTTCTGTGTTCATTTGTGACCATCTGCTCATACAGACTCATGTCCGTGCTGCTGTTTGTAATTATGTTTTCCTATTATATTAGGGCTTAGTGTATTTCTAGTTGATGTTTTTCTTAGTTATATCCTACATGTTATTGCTGTTTTTCTCTCACATTTTGTTGTTGGATGTAACTGGGACCTTGTGTACATAATCTTGTTTCATCACATGTACCACATGCGGTGCAAATGACAATAAAGATGATTAGACTCTGATTAAAGTTGTACACCTCTTGGACTAGCTGAAAACATGTAAAAATATGTGGCAGGATGTCCCTACGGACATTGAACGCACCACATGAGTGCGGGATGTGATTGGGTCCAAGGCTGGCTTCCGGTATAAAAAGGGCCAGGCTTCAGTGGTTGACTTCACGTCATCCGCCTTCCGGTTCAGACCCTGGCGTCTGCTGGCTGGGTCGCGCCAGCGTAACTGAATGTGCGCTTTAAGGTCGCCGTGATCTACTGTTCCACGACCAAATGTACAAGCCTCCTGCTTCCCTCTACTGTTGAGGTGGAGCTCGTGGTGAGTAAAGCGCTAGTTCGTCTTTCTGTTTTATGTTCAGCTTTTAATTCTAATCTTTGTTTATTAGCTGCTGCTGTTTGTCCTTCACCGTTTTGTTCACCTGCTGTTCGAGCTGTCCACTGGCTGTCGTCTTGCCGTCCTGGCTGCTGATTTGATGCCCACTGTTCTGGTCAGCTTAAGGCTGGCTGCATCACCCGTCCTGTCTGGCTGATCGGGGCCGACTGGGGTTCAGCCCGGACTGGGGTTCAGCCCGGACTAATCGTCTTGGTGCCGGCGTGGATGGTGTCTGCTGCAGCGCAACGGTTCTCCCAGGACGAACTCTTTGGACAGCTGTGGCTTGATTAATTGGACATCTCCCAGGCGGTGGTATTAATTCTGCCGTGGTGTACTACTGTCTTTTTTTTGTTTTAAACACTTTATCGAATTGCACTTTTATTGTTGCCAGGAGTTATTACTGCCTTTTTAACTGTGTATTTTAAATTTAGGATTTTTTATTAAACAAATTGTGCAATTTATTGGTGTTTGTGTGAAGTGTCTCCTGCCTCATCTTCTGCAACGGGTCTAAAGTGCCTAAAGGGTAACTTTTAATAAAGTTTTTAACCAAATTCATTTTTTTAAATAGATTATTTTTTTTAAACTAAAAGTTGCCTAAAGTATTTTTTTACCCATACCCGTTCGGCTACAAATATAAAAAAGTTACAAAACAATTCTAAGTTTTCACCAATTGCACGTCACTTATACAGTATTCTGATACCTACTTGACACTGCAGACTACGTGATGGTGTAACGACACTGCAACGTGATGATGTAATGACGCTGTTCGTCTGTCTGCTCACTGCTTTGAGGTTAAAAAAAGAAAAATATGAGCATATTTTGCACAGAAATGACATTGAAAACATTAAAACCTCTACCACCGCATGTGGTACATGTGATGAAACGAGATTATTTACACCGGGTCCCAGTAACATCCAACAACAAAAAAATGTAAGAGAAGAACAGTAGTAACATCTAAGATATGATCTAAGAAAAACATCAGCTAAAAATACACTAAGCACCAATGTACCGTAATAGAAAAACATCAATACAAGCAGCAGCACGAGCATGAGTCCGTATGAGCAGATGGTCACAAATGAACAGCAACAGGAAAACAGATCAGCATGATGTGATATTTTGCAGTGATTATTCTTATCATGTATTATTCATGAGTCTAACAGCCTCAGGGTAGCAGCTGTTCCTCAAGTGGTTCAACATTTGATGCTCAACCTACTTCCTGAGGGGAACAGGGCAAAGATTGTGTATGCGCTGGATGAGTGTGGTCCTTCATGATGCAGGTGGCCCTCTTCTTGCATCTGGAGGTGTAGATGTCTGTGATGGTGGGGAGACTGACTCCAACAGACCTCTGTGCAGCCTTCACCACTCTCTGCAGAGCTTTTTTTCTGCAGCTGTGCAGCCTCCATGCCACACGTTGATGCTGGAGCACAGGATGCTCTCCACTGCACACCTGTAGAAGGAGGTGAGGACTGAGCTTCCCAGACCAGATCTTCTCAGCCGTCTGAGGAAGTAGAGTCTCTGATGACCCGATCATGGGCGATGGTGTTGTCAGTCCTCACCTCCTTCTACATGTGTGCAATGGAGAGCATCCTGTGCTCCAGCATCAACGTGTGGCATGGAGGCTGCACAGCTGCAGAAAGAAAGGCTCTGCAGAGAGTGGTGAAGGCTGCACAGAAGATGTTGGAGTCAGTCTCCCCACCATCACAGACATCTACACCTCCAGATGCAGGGAGAGGGCCACCTGCATCATGAAAGACCCCACTCACCCAGCACACACAGTCTTTGCCCCGCTCCTCTCAGGACGGAGGTTAAGGAGCATGAAATGTAGAACCATTAGACAGAGGAACAGCTTCTACCCTGAGGCTGTTAGACTCATGAATAAATAAATAATAAGAATAAATACTGCAAAATATCACATCATGTTGATGCTGATCTGTTTTCTTGTTGCTGTGTGTTCATTTGTGACCATCTGCTCATACAGACTCAGGTTCGTGGTGCTGTTTATAATGATGTTTTTCTATTACATTAGTGATTAGTGTATTTCTTGTTGATGTTTTTCTTAGTTATATCCTAGATGTTATTACTGTTTTTCTCTCACATTTTATTGTTGGATGTAACTGGGACCATGTGTACATAATCTCGTTTCATCACATGTAACACATGTGGTGCAAATGACAATATTCTGACTGTGATTCTGATAAAAGTTGCAGGACTAGCTGAAAACATGTAAAAATATGAAAAAATTACAAAAAAATTCTCAGTTTTCACCAAATGCACGTCACTTCTATTTTGATCTTACCTGCTTCACTGCAGTTTGACCGTGATGACGTAACGACGCTCTTTAGGGAAGGGTAGGGGCTGTCTGTTCACTCCGCTTTGAGGTGAAAAATGAAACATAAGAGCAAATTTAGCACAAAAATCACGGTGAAAACATTAAAACCTCTCTTTATGTTACAATACAGCGTTCACAGCTTGTCACGCTGCGGTGGTCAAGTTAAATGTTAACGCTTCTTCTTCTTTCAGCTTTTCCCTTTTCAGGGGTCGCCACAGCGAGTCATCCTCCTCCACCTCACTCTGTCCTCTGCATCCTCTGTCCTCACTCCAACTACCTCCATGTCCTCTCTAACTGCATCCATATGTCTCCTCTTTGTCTTTTTCCTAGCAGCTGCATTTCTAACATCCTTCTACTAATATACCCACTGTCCCTCCTCTGGACATGTCCAAACCACTGTCCCTCCTCTGGACATGTCCAAACCACTGTCTCTCTGACTGTCCTCCTGCTGAATGTCTCTCTGACTGTCCTCCTGCTGAGTGTCTCTCTGACTGTCCACCTGCTGAATGTCTCTCTGACTGTCCACCTGCTGAATGTCTCTCTGACTGTCCACCTGCTGAATGTCTCTCTGACTGTCCACCTGCTGAATGTCTCTCTGACTGTCCACCTGCTGAATGTCTCTCTGACTGTCCACCTGCTGAATGTCTCTCTGACTGTCCACCTGCTGAATGTCTCTCTGACTGTCCACCTGCTGAGTGTCTCTCTGACTGTCCACCTGCTGAATGTCTCTCTGACTGTCCACCTGCTGAGTGTCTCTCTGACTGTCCACCTGCTGAGTGTCTCTCTGACTGTCCACCTGCTGAGTGTCTCTCTGACTGTCCACCTGCTGAATGTCTCTCTGACTGTCCACCTGCTGAGTGTCTCTCTGACTGTCCACCTGCTGAGTGTCTCTCTGACTGTCCACCTGCTGAGTGTCTCTCTGACTGTCCACCTGCTGAATGTCTCTCTGACTGTCCACCTGCTGAGTGTCTCTCTGACTGTCCACCTGCTGAATGTCTCTCTGACTGTCCACCTGCTGAATGTCTCTCTGACTGTCCACCTGCTGAGTGTCTCTCTGACTGTCCACCTGCTGAATGTCTCTCTGACTGTCCTCCTGCTGAGTGTCTCTCTGACTGTCCACCTGCTGAATGTCTCTCTGACTGTCCACCTGCTGAGTGTCTCTCTGACTGTCCACCTGCTGAGTGTCTCTCTGACTGTCCACCTGCTGAGTGTCTCTCTGACTGTCCTCCTGCTGAGTGTCTCTCTGACTGTCCACCTGCTGAATGTCTCTCTGACTGTCCACCTGCTGAGTGTCTCTCTGACTGTCCACCTGCTGAGTGTCTCTCTGACTGTCCACCTGCTGAATGTCTCTCTGACTGTCCTCCTGCTGAATGTCTCTCTGACTGTCCACCTGCTGAGTGTCTCTCTGACTGTCCACCTGCTGAATGTCTCTCTGACTGTCCACCTGCTGAGTGTCTCTCTGACTGTCCACCTGCTGAGTGTCTCTCTGACTGTCCACCTGCTGAGTGTCTCTCTGACTGTCCACCTGCTGAATGTCTCTCTGACTGTCCACCTGCTGAATGTCTCTCTGACTGTCCACCTGCTGAATGTCTCTCTGAACTGTCCACCTGCTGAATGTCTCTCTGACTGTCCTCCTGCTGAATGTCTCTCTGACTGTCCACCTGCTGAATGTCTCTCTGACTGTCCACCTGCTGAGTGTCTCTCTGACTGTCCACCTGCTGAATGTCTCTCTGACTGTCCTCCTGCTGAATGTCTCTCTGACTGTCCTCCTGCTGAGTGTCTCTCTGACTGTCCACCTGCTGAATGTCTCTCTGACTGTCCTCCTGCTGAGTGTCTCTCTGACTGTCCACCTGCTGAGTGTCTCTCTGACTGTCCACCTGCTGAGTGTCTCTCTGACTGTCCACCTGCTGAGTGTCTCTCTGACTGTCCACCTGCTGAATGTCTCTCTGACTGTCCACCTGCTGAATGTCTCTCTGACTGTCCACCTGCTGAATGTCTCTCTGACTGTCCACCTGCTGAGTGTCTCTCTGACTGTCCACCTGCTGAGTGTCTCTCTGACTGTCCACCTGCTGAGTGTCTCTCTGACTGTCCACCTGCTGAATGTCTCTCTGACTGTCCACCTGCTGAGTGTCTCTCTGACTGTCCACCTGCTGAATGTCTCTCTGACTGTCCACCTGCTGAATGTCTCTCTGACTGTCCACCTGCTGAGTGTCTCTCTGACTGTCCTCCTGCTGAGTGTCTCTCTAACTGTCCACCTGCTGAATGTCTCTCTGACTGTCCTCCTGCTGAGTGTCTCTCTAACTGTCCTCCTGCTGAATGTCTCTCTGACTGTCCTCCTGCTGAGTGTCTCTCTGACTGTCCTCCTGCTGAGTGTCTCTCTAACTGTCCACCTGCTGAGTGTCTCTCTGACTCACTCCAACTACCTTCATGTCCTCTCTAACTGCATCCATATGTCTCCTCTTTGTCTTTTTCCTGGCAGCTGCATTTCTAACATCCTTCTACTAATATACCCACTGTCCCTCCTCTGGACATGTCCAAACCACTGTCCCTCCTCTGGACATGTCCAAACCACTGTCCCTCCTCTGGACATGTCCAAACCACTGTCCCTCCTCTGGACATGTCCAAACCACTGTCCCTCCTCTGGACATGTCCAAACCACTGTCCCTCCTCTGGACATGTCCAAACCACTGTCCCTCCTCTGGACATGTCCAAACCACTGCCCCTCCTCTGGACATGTCCCAAACCACTGCCCCTCCTCTGGACATGTCCCAAACCACTGCCCCTCCTCTGGACATGTCCCAAACCACTGCCCCTCCTCTGGACATGTCCCAAACCACTGCCCCTCCTCTGGACATGTCCCAAACCACTGCCCCTCCTCTGGACATGTCCCAAACCACTGCCCCTCCTCTGGACATGTCCCAAACCACTGCCCCTCCTCTGGACATGTCCCAAACCACTGCCCCTCCTCTGGACATGTCCCAAACCACTGCCCCTCCTCTGGACATGTCCCAAACCACTGCCCCTCCTCTGGACATGTCCCAAACCACTGCCCCTCCTCTGGACATGTCCAAACCACTGCCCCTCCTCTGGACATGTCCAAACCACTTATTTTACTAATTAACCACTCAAAACACCCACGAGTGATGCATAGATATTGTTGCTAGTTTATAAAAATGTTGATAAAGTTTGCTACAGCATTCACACAGCGTGTCACGCTGCGGCGACGTCAAGTCACGCTACGCTTCGTCTCATCTTCGTCACGTTCGACTCTAAATAACCACTCAAAACATCAAACGTGCGGCGCACACGGACCATCCCCGGGGCACGGGGGGCCCGGGCGCGACGTGCGGGAGACGCATGGGGGTCTACGTGGGGCGCTCGGCTGTCCTCGGCACGCGGCCGGCCCTCAGAACTGTACCCAGCGGCGTGGCGGTCCTGCTCGGCCGTCCCGCTGCGGGTCCCGAGTACCCACGCTCAAAACTCATGCACAGATAGTTGCTAATTTATATAAATGTTGATAAAGTTTGCTACAACATTCACACAGCGTGTCACGTTGCACACGCTAACATTTACTTCAATGTCCTCAAAGCAAAAAAAAATAAAAAAAATAAATTAATTAATTAATTCTTACCTCTGTGCAGTCCTCCGTCCACCTGCTGCAAAATCCACGGTTTAAACTTTTAAAATCTCCGCTCACCTCAGGCCGTCATACTGCAGAAAGGAAGCCATTACGTCTCTACACGTGTCAGCTCGAGGGGTTTAACTTTTAAAGCTTCGGCTGAGGCCCCGCCCACAACAGGGAGCAGAGGAGGGGCGTTGCAGTTTGGCGCGCTGTGTGTCAGTGAGCCACACACACGGCTTCAATAAATGCAACCGATACACAAAAACATACACACCACACACATATTCCCTGGGAGGTGCGTCGCCAGACAATTTTATAAATGTAAATAACTTTTTATTAAAACAATTTTAAGTGTTAAAGCACACTCCAACTCATCCAGGCAGCCTATTAGCCACAAGTTACGCTGATATTGATGAGAAAAAACAATGTTTACATATTAATATATTTGGATACAATCTGTGTTTTATCCAGACATTGGCAAAGGCTGGCTAATACCAAATGTCCCGATAATGTCGGTACGTAGTCTGGCGCATAGTCGGGCCAAACCACATAGACCAACACACACACACACACACACACACACACACACACACACACAGGTTTGTTTTACTATCTTTGTGGGGCCATTGCATTGACTTCCATTCATTTTTCATTCATTTCTATAGCCTAACCCTGACCTTTACCCTAAACCTAACCATTACCAATACATACCTAACCCTAAACTTAACACATCCTCAATTCACACCTTAGTCCTAACACCTAACCCCTAACCCACAAACGGAACTTCTTCTTATGGGGCCCGGGCTTTGGGCCCCATAAGAACCAGTTGGGCCTCACAATTTGGTAAAACTCAGAAAACTGGGCCTCACAACGTAGCATAAACAAGGACACACACACACACACACACACACACACACAGCAGGTGATAACTGATGTTTCATGTTGAATCCAGTAAAAGTGATTTAAAGTTAAAACAAACATCAAACATGTTTTTGTTCTAAAAAGGTTTTTAGACGTTTGGAAAGAGAAACTTCAAAACAGACGTGTTCAAGTTGAACTTTAGAAACGAATGAAACATTTATAAATGAATAAATTGTGAAGTATCAGGGAATGATTTTAGTTGGACAAACATAGAAAACCTCCAACAGCTGCAGTGAACTGACCTCAGAACCTCCAGTCTACAGTTTGGACTCTCCAGTCCAGAACACAGATGTTTCACTCCAGAGTCACACAGCTGGTTCTGACTCAGGTCCAGCTGTGTCAGATGGGAGGGGTTGGACTTCAAAGCTGAGGCCACAACTTCACAGTGAGTCTCTGAGAGTCCAGCACCAACATCAAAAAAAGCACCAGCAGCAGCAGCAGCTCTGTGAAGATAGAAAAAGTAAAGTGAGTTGTGATAAAATCAGTCAATCTGTCTGATCAGACTGCAAGTTACAGTTGTTTGGTCAACCCTCATAAATGATGTTTTCAGTTCATATCTGTAAAACTGACTGAGTTAGAGTTATTTTTATTAGTTAATATCAGTTTGCAGTGGTGACCACTTTGAACTGGATTGACTCCAGATGTTATTCAGTTGTAGATGTAAAGGCAGTCGTTACTTTTAACATCTGTCTTCTAGTTCAAAAGTTATTTTGTTAACAAGACCAACAAACATGAACACACACACACACACACACACACACACACACACACACACACACACACACACACACACACACACACACACACACACACAGAACGTCTAAGGTCATGTTGTGTTCAGTTCCTCCTTGTAGGAGTCCTGCTCTACATCTTGCCTCCCTCTCTCCTTCACACTCCTAATTGGCAGCAGCTGCTTCTAATCAACCAACACCCAGGAGGAGTATAAGAAGACCCAGGAACCACTCTACAGGCGCTGGGACATTGCCTACTAATGAGTTCTTGGATTCACCGTGTTCCTGCCCTGCCTGAGTTCCACATGAGCTTCAACTCCTCCTGCCTCTCAATAAGCTGCTGCCTGCCTTCCACCACTTGCCTTTTCAAATGCTTGGTCCTACCTTGGATTACTGGAGAATTGGATCACCACATCAGCACTCTGTTTAAGACTTCTCATCGTAAGGATTACTTCAGTACAACAACTATTCATTCAACAACAGTCCATTAAACATCCCCTCCTCTCCTCAGGTGTTCCTGCCCCCCTCATGGATGTCATTCTTTATTCACTGACTGTAAATAAACACTGTAAATTATTCTCTGAGTTCTGGTTTCTGTTCGATTCTGGTCTTTCATTCTGGGTACACCCGCAACCGTAACAAGAATGTCCCAGCCAAAACAAGTACCTCAGAAAGACTCAGGGTCTGAACAGAACCAACTTACTCTCCAGACTGTGTTACTTAGAGTTGATAAGAACGATGCTACACTTAAGCGTCTGCTAAAACTACAACGGACTAACAGCTCTGATCTACAGGAACTGGGCAGCATGTTATCCTCAGTCAAACAGGAGATACTCAACTCCTGCCACCTGCTGCTACATCCACACCAGAGGTCAGTTTTCCCACTAATAATCCTCCCAAAATAGAACAAGTTTTGAAACCAGCTGAATTTTTTTGTGGAAAGCCTGAACTATGTGGAGGCTTCATACTTCAGTGTGAACTAACAGCAGGCACCTAGCCTTTATGCTTCTGATGTTGCTAAGCTAGCCTTTTTTATCACCCAGCTAAAGGGGGACGCATTACGTTGGACTCAAGCTCATTTATCCTCTCATCCTGTCAGTACCTTAAAGCTGCAGTATGTAGCTTTTTTTATGAACATATTTCTTCACTCTGTCACTACCTCCTGACAGACTGATGTTAGCCAGGTAATCTCTGAAAATTTTTTTAAAAAAATATTGTCCCCTTGCTTCTCCAGGTGGTAAATAAGCATTTCTAAAAAGAAAAGGTGACCCGCCATTTTCCAGCCAATAAAAACAGAGTTTGTAACCAGCCAATAAAAACAGAGCTTGAATTTGAATCAGCCAATAAAAACAGAGCTTGAATTTGAAATTCAACAGACCACAAGGGGGCAGAGCCACATATGGCTCTGAGGGGGAGGGATCAGAATGCTTGCCTGTTGAAAATATTTCTAACTGCTGTAGTTCTACAGAAACTGCATACTGAACCTTTAACTTTCTCCTCTTTTCTTGAAGAGTTTATTTGTGTATTTGATCAACCCCTCAAACAAGCAGAAGCCGTAAAACGTCTACTCACCCTTCGTCAAGGTAGACTCTTAGTTACGGCTCATGCACTGGAGTTCAGAATCACAGCCGCCCGAACCGGATGGGATGAGGTCGCACTCAGAGGTACCTTCCTACACTCACTTTCCAACTCCATAAGAGACCGTTTGGCATCACAAAAAGAACCACAAAGTTTAGATGAATTAATTCGTTTGGCTACACGGATCGATAATCAGCTACAAGAACGAGAGTGGGAGAGAGACTACGACTCCCAGAATGCATCTACTTCCGGTTTCTCTTCTACGTCAAGACGTCGACCCATTTTTACCAGTGAGGACTACGTTTCCCAGAGTTCCACGGTCTCTGGGTCTCACTGCTCTAACCAAAACAAACAAGAGATACTAGTGAGAAATTCTTCTTCCTCTCCTAACTCTCGCCTGGAACTCAAGACTACTATCATTTGTGATCAGGAACATAAAACGGTTGATGCTTTAGTAGACTCTGGGGCTGAACAGAATCTCATTAGTCAAGACTTGGTTGAACTTTTATCCATTCCAACACAATCTCTTCCTACTCCACTAACAATGTCTGGTTTAACAGGTCAAAGGTTTGCTTCTGTTCATATGAAAACATTACCTATACATCTTATGATCTCTGGAAATCACCATGAGCACAGTGAATTTTTTGTATTTGAATCACCTGTTGCACAACTTGTCCTGGGTTTTCCTTGGCTCAACGAACACAATCCTGTAATAAATTGGAGATTTAAAAGAATTGAACAATGGAGTCCACACTGCTTAATGAACTGTCTAAGAACTGCCGTCCCCTCCACTATTAGTCACTCTGAAATTTCCGATCCTGTCGATCTGTCTAAAATCCCTGCTGTTTACCATGACCTCGCTCCTGTTTTTAGTAAACAAAAAGCTCTGTCATTACCTGCACACCGTCCTTATGACTGTTCAATTGATTTATTGCCAGGGGCCCCTCTTCCTTCCAGCCGCCTTTACAAATTATCTGGTCCAGAGTATGACTCTATGAAAGAGTATATTTCTGAATCCTTAAACTCTGGTATAATTCGCCCCTCTACTTCTCCTGTTGGGGCAGGGTTTTTCTTCGTGGCTAAAAAAGACAAGACTCTACGCCCTTGCATAGATTATAGGGGATTAAATGAAATTACTGTCAAGAACAAATATCCATTACCACTGATAGACTCTATCCACGAACAATTACACTCAGCCAAAGTATTCTCAAAATTGGATCTCCGTAACGCCTACCACCTCGTTCGAATTAAGGAAGGTGATGAATGGAAGACGGCTTTCAAGACTCCCCTGGGCCACTTTGAATACCTAGTTATGCCTTTTGGTCTCTCCAATGCCCCAGCAGTATTCCAGACATTGGTCAATGACATTTTAAGAGATTTCTTGAATATTTTTGTGTTTGTGTACCTAGATGACATACTGATCTACTCCCAAGATGAAGAGCAACACATTCACCATGTCAGGACCGTTCTTCAACGATTATATGAGAATCAGCTTTATGTAAAAGCTGAGAAATGTGACTTTCATGTTCAATCAGTCTCCTTTTTGGGTTTTATTTTTGAAGGAGGACAGTATCGCACGGATCCCGACAAGATTAAGGCAGTGGTGGAATGGCCAACACCGGAGACACGTAAGCAGCTGCAGAGATTTCTGGGTTTTGCTAATTTTTACCGTAGGTTCATCAAGAACTACAGCAGGATCGCTGCCCCTCTTACCCAGCTGACTTCCACTCTGCGGACTTTTAAGTGGACTCAGGGGGCAGAAGAGGCTTTTGGTGAGCTTAAAAGACTTTTTTCATCTGCTCCTATTCTTTGCCACCCTGACCCTAAGAGACAATTTATTCTGGAGGTTGATGCCTCAGACACTGGTGTGGGAGCTGTCTTATCTCAAAGATCACCTATGGACAACAAAGTCCATCCCTGTGCGTTCTTTTCTCGACGCCTTTCTTCTGCAGAACAGAACTATGATGTTGGCAACCGCGAGCTTCTCGCAGTCAAGTTGGCTTTAGAGGAATGGCGACACTGGCTAGAGGGCACTGACGTACCATTTCTCATCTGGACCGACCACAAGAACCTCACCTATCTCCGAGAGGCCAGGAGATTGAACCCCAGACAGGCTAGGTGGTCACTGTTCTTTACGAGGTTTAATTTTGTGTTGACTTTCAGACCTGGCTCCAAGAACGTGAAACCTGATGCCCTGTCCCGACAATTTGCACCACCAGAGGAGACGGGCCTTGAACCAAACATCCTACCCTCATCTTGTGTGGTCGGTTCCTTGACCTGGTCCATCGACAAAGACATTCTTGAGGCTCAGAAGACCGAACCTGACCCGGGGACAGGCCCTGCCGGCACTATGTTTGTACCCTCCAGTGTCAAGGCTAAGGTACTCCACTGGCTCCACACTCACAAGTTTTCATGCCATCCAGGAGTGGCACGCATGTTGGCTCTTACGAAGAGGCACTTCTGGTGGCCTTCCATGAATGTCGACATAAAGGACTACATCTCTGCTTGCCCTACGTGTGCCAGGAGTAAAACTGGTAACCAGCCCCCAGCTGGGAAGCTACAGCCGCTTCCTACCCCTAGCCGTCCTTGGTCTCATATATCCCTCGACTTTGTCACTGGTTTGCCCCCTTCTGATGGACATACTGTTATTCTCACTGTCATTGACAGATTCTCCAAGGCAGCTCATTTCGTTCCACTACCCCAGCTTCCTTCAGCCTTGGAGACGGCCCAGCTGTTGGTTCGACAAGTTTTCAGGGTTCACGGCATCCCATTGGACATAGTTTCTGACAGGGGACCCCAATTCATTTCCCAGGTATGGAAAAGCTTTTGTAATTCCTTGGGGGCCTCTGTCAGCTTGACTTCTGGATACCACCCTCAGTCTAATGGTCAGGCTGAACGGGCCAACCAGGAATTGGAGGCTGCTCTCAGGTGTGTGGTGGAGGACAATCCGTCCTCTTGGAGTCAGCATCTCATATGGGTGGAGTATGCCCACAACACCCACACTTCTTCTGCCACTGGTTTGTCTCCATTTGAAGCCTCTCTGGGTTATGCTCCACCTTTGTTCCCTAGCCAGGAGACTGATATTGCAGTTCCTTCCGTGCAACATCATTTCAGGAGATGTCGTCGGGTCTGGCGCCAAACTAAGCTCGCTCTGCTACGCACGGCTGCTAAGAATAAGGAGATCGCAGACCGCCATCGCTCTTCTGCTCCCTCTTACAAGGTTGGCCAGAAGGTATGGTTGTCGACCCAGCACATTCAGCTCAAGGACACCCCACGGAAGTTGGCTCCCCGTTTCATCGGCCCTTTTCCTGTCACGCGTCTTATCAGCCCCACGGCTGTCAGACTCCAGTTACCCGCTTCTATGCGTGTTCATCCCACCTTTCACGTGTCTCAACTCAAGCCTGTCGCAGAGAGCCCGTTGTGCCCTCCTGCCGACCTCCCTCCGCCCCCCCGTCTCATCGACAACCATCCTGCCTTCACGGTCCGCCGTATCCTGGACGTACGGCGCCGGGGACGGGGGTTTCAGTATTTGGTCGACTGGGAGGGTTACGGCCCTGAGGAACGCTCGTGGATTCCGAGGTCCTTCATCTTGGACCCCAGCCTGATCTCGACGTTTTTCCGGGCTCACCCGGAGAAGCGCTTCAGGTCGCCAGGGGGCGATTCTTGAGGGGGGGGTACTGTAGGAGTCCTGCTCTACACCCTGCCTCCCTCTCTCCTTCACACTCCTAATTGGCAGCAGCTGCTTCTAATCAACCAACACCCAGGAGGAGTATAAGAAGACCCAGGAACCACTCTACAGGCGCTGGGACATTGCCTACTAATGAGTTCTTGGATTCACCGTGTTCCTGCCCTGCCTGAGTTCCACATGAGCTTCAACTCCTCCTGCCTCTCAATAAGCTGCTGCCTGCCTTCCACCACTTGCCTTTTCAAATGCTTGGTCCTACCTTGGATTACTGGAGAATTGGATCACCACATCAGCACTCTGTTTAAGACTTCTCATCGTAAGGATTACTTCAGTACAACAACTATTCATTCAACAACAGTCCATTAAACATCCCCTCCTCTCCTCAGGTGTTCCTGCCCCCCTCATGGATGTCATTCTTTATTCACTGACTGTAAATAAACACTGTAAATTATTCTCTGAGTTCTGGTTTCTGTTCGATTCTGGTCTTTCATTCTGGGTACACCCGCAACCGTAACACTCCTGCTTCTCCAGATGAACTCTGGCTGCAGGTCACATCTGGATCCTCAGAAGAACATTAAATAAAATCACTTACAAACTAAAAAACTTTTTTTAGAGAAAATGGAAGAGAACAGAAAATGAATGAACTAGTGAGTGAATAGATCCACATTTTGACCAGTAGGGGGCAGTGGTGGGATGTAACTAAGTACAAATACTTTGTTACTGTACTTAAGTACATTTTTCATGTATCTGTACTTTACTTAAGTATAATTAAATGTGGGTACTTTTACTTTTACTGCACTACATTTTACATGAAGTATCTGCACTTTCTACTACACTACATTTCTATAATGTGTTGAGTTACAAATTACATTCACGTTGCAGCTTTTTTATTTGTCATTAATTTGAAAGTAACTGATGTTGAGAGAGGTGAGTTGGTCCACTGAATCACTGCAAAGTGGACAGGTAACATTAGACCTGCCTTCAAGAAGAGCTGGACCAATGATGTATATTCTAGTATGTATGTCATTGAGCTGTATTACAGAAAATATACATACAATACGCACACTTGATATTGTAGACCATTGCATTAGATAATATATTCAGCAAGTACTTTTACTTTAATACTTTAAGTATTTTTAAAAGAAAGTACTTATTTACTTTTACTTAAGTAAGAACATTAATATGGTTCTTCTACTTTTACTAGAGTAAATTTTTGTCTGTTTATTTGTACTTTTACTTAAGTACAGTATTTGAGTACTTTCTCCGCCACTGGTAGGAGGCAGTACTGGTCATAAATGCACCAGGACTGGGATTAAGACAACACTTGTGTTCAGGACTGTAATGTTTGCAGGAGCTGAGAGCCAGGAGGACTTCATGTGGTTCCTGTCAGACTCTGAGCTCTGTGTGGACACACTTCAGAGAGCAGGGATGGATTGATGTTGTGTTCTTCAAAAGGAACAAAACTAATCAAGTTCAAACTCAACTAAACTTTGATCCACAAAGAGACAGCAGAGACTTTTTCACTCAACTTTTACATCATCTCAACTTTTACTCTTTTTATCCACTTTATTTAAAACTTTTATGTTTATCATTAAACTGAGCAGATGTTTGTAGACCAAATCCACATCTGTCCACATGAACTAAATGAGAGGAATACAACATTTCTACGTTGACCTTTGACCCTGTCAACTTGTTCAGTAGTTTCCATGAAAATGTTTAATGTGATGAAGATTAAAAAGTGTCTCTAACTTGATCCAAACAGAATTCCTCCATGGCTCTAATAACTACTACTAATAATTCAAAGTGCTGATCTCCACTGACATGAAGGTAATGAACACATCTGGACTCACTGAAACTTTCTGCAGTTCCTCACAGCTGGAATCAGTCTCAGTCGTCCCTCCTTTGATGTGTTGTACTTCTCCAGGTCCAACTCATCCAGAACCTCCTCTGACATCTGCAGCATGTAGGCCAGAGCTGAACACTGGATCAACGAGAGTTCCTCTGATCTGTTCTCTGACTTCAGGAACTCTTGGATCTCCTGATAAACTGAGAGGTCCTTCATCTCCATCAGACACTGGAAGATGTTGATGCTTCTGTCTGGAGACTCTTCATCACTCTTCATCTCCTTCAGGTTGTTGATGATCCTCTGGATGGTTTTTGAAGTTTGATTTCTGTTCATCAGGTTGTTGATGATTCTCTTAGTTTGTGTTAAACGCTTCTGTCTCTGACCCAGTAGACCTCCTAAGAGTCTCTGGTTGGACTTCACAGAGAGACCATGAAGGAAGCGAACAAACAGGTCCAGGTGGCCATTTTTACTGAGGAGGGATTTCTTCATGACTCTGTTCAGGAAGTCCTCCAGAGATGAGTAACTGACCTTCTCCCCCAGAAACCTCTTCATCACCTCCATGTTCCTGGAGGTGACACAGTGGAACATGTAGACTGCAGCCAGAAACTCCTGAACGCTCAGATGAACAAAGCAGTAGACTGGTTTCTGGAAGATCACACACTCTCTTCTGAAGATCTCTGTACAAACTCCTGAGTACACCGAGGCCTCTGGGACATCCAGACCACACTGCTCCAGGTCTTCTTGGTAGAACATGATGTTTCCTTCCTCCAGATGTTCAAACGCCAGCCTCCCCAGCTTCAGAAGAACTTCCCTGTCAGCCTCTGTCAGCTCCTGTGGACTGGTCTCAGGTCCTTCATGGTACTTGTTCTTCTTCCTGGTTGTCTGAACCAGCAGGAAGTGTGAGTACATGTCAGTCATGGTCTTGGGCAGCTCTCCTCTCTGCTCTCTAGTCAACATGTGGTCCAGAACTGTAGCAGTGATCCAGCAGAAGACTGGGATTCCACACATGATGTGGAGGCTCCTGGAGGTCTTCATGTGGGAGATGATTCTTCTGGACAGCTCTTCATCACTGAACCTCCTCCTGAAGTACTCCTCCTTCTGGGCGTCAGTGAAGCCTCGTACTTCTGTTAGCCTGTCCACACATGAAGGAGGGATCTGATTGGCTGCTGCAGGTCTGGAAGTGATCCAGACCAGAGCCGAGGGCAGCAGGTTCCCCTTGATGAGGTTTGTCAGCAGCACGTTGAGCGAGGACTTCTGGGTGACGTCAGAAAGCAGCTGACTGTTGGTGAAGTCCAGGTGGAGTCTGCTTTCATCCAGGCCGTCAAAGATGAAGAGAAGTTTCCAGACAGCCAGCTTCTCTGCTGGGACCTTCTGTAATGTTGGATGGAAAACATGGAGCAGCGTGAGAAGACTGTGCTGCTCATCTCTGATCAAGTTCAGCTCCCTGAACGAAAGCACAACCACCACGCTCACATCTTGGTTCTCCAAGCCCTCGGCCCAGTCCAGAGTGAACTTCAGCACCGAGAAGGTTTTTCCAACGCCAGCGACGCCGTTGGTCAGAACCACTCTGATGGATCCATGTTGCTCAGGTAAGGCTTTAAAGATGTCCTGGCACCTGATTGGAGTCTCCTGGAGGCTCTTGGTCCTGGAAGCTGTCTCCAGCTGCCTCACCTCATGTTGGGTATTAACCTCTTCACTCTGTCCCTCTGTGATGTAGAGCTCAGTGTAGATGCTGTTGAGGAGGGTTCTACTTCCTGGTTCATCACTTCCTTCAGTCACACGTTCACATCTCCTCCTCAGACTGATCTGATGTTCCTCTAAGACCTCCTGCAGACCAACATCTGGTGAAAAATGTGACACAGAGCAGATGTGAATGCTGCAGCAGAAACTCCAACATTCTGATTGGTGCTTCAATCTGAAGGATCTTTCTAATCATCTTCAATCTTCATTCTGTCCCACACAACAATGTGTCTGGATGAAGACAACAGGTGGACACAAATGTCTTACCTTGGACACAGCTGCTCTGACTGGCTGTCTGCTGTCCACTTCTGCTTCTGGGTCTTTGTCCACACTGGGGACAGGAGGAGGGTCCTGATGAAGCAGACTGGTCCCAGTATGAGGTGATGCAGCGTCTGCAGAACCAGTGTCCACAGCTGGTAGAGACTGGATCCTTCAGGACGTCCTGACACAAAGAACAGCAGGACAGCTGCTCCTCCTCACAAACACCACTCCTCTTCCTCCCTCTGTGAAGACATTTAGTGATGAAGAAGTGGAACAACAGGAAGTGTTGATCAGATCAGTTCTAACATCTGGCTGCTGCTTCACTCTGACTCCAGGATGAGGAGAAAACTCTTGTTCACATGATCCATCCACTAGAACCTCCTGAACCATCAGAGACAGGAACCAGAACCTCACTGACTTTCAGGCTGTGCTCTGAATTATTGCTGCAGGTTCTTGAACTAAACTATTGAAGACAAGAAGATTCAGTCTAAATCAGCAACAGCTGTCTTACTTTGTGTCTGAGGGTCCAGGTTCTTCACTGAAGTCTGGAGGTTGATCATTGGACATGTCACTCTTCATGGACAGACAGCTGGGTCCTGGAGGTTCTGCTCTCTGTCTGAGGTTCTGACCTCTGAAACACAAACATGTTGTTCTTCACATCACATGAATCCCTGAAGAAAACCATTGAAGAAGCTCTGAACACACAAACTGCTGCAGAGACTCTGAAGGTTCAAAGATCCAGAGTGAAACCTTCAAGTTCAAGAATCTTTATTATCCCAAGAGACAATTAGTTTCAGTCAGTAGTCACATAAAACATCTGTACTAGACCAGACACTGAGACATTAAAAGAACAGAAATCATCTCTTCATTGATAAAGTCTGATCACTCCAGGGATGAATGAGTTGTTCAGTTTGTTCATTCTACACTGTGGTGGTTCGGGGGTGGGACCAACAGGGGCCAGTGCCCCTGTAACACTGAGTCTGGACCCGCCTGTGGCCCCCTCTGAACAAAGATTATACAGTAATTATTAATATTTTGATATTGTGCCGATGGAAAAGGAGGAACCAATGCACGTGGCACAACATTGTAGTAGGATCCTTTAGTGCCTAGTTCACTATAGCGGACTCTGGTCCGGATCCGGACTGAAATGAAGTCTCATGCAGATCTGAACCCTATACCAAAACTGTGTCGGGAGCGCACACTGCTGCCAGAGAGGCAGATCCGACGTTTTTTTTTATTTTATTACCAGGAGGAGTCATTAAAATGAAAGTTACAACCTTGACACGATTATGTGGAGTCGTTTCACCAAGAAATGTATCAGAAACTCTGAAGACGGTCGGACCGGCTCTGACAGGTGCACGCTCCGGACATGGGATGAAGAGCAGCTGAGTGAAGTGAGGCACTTGGAAACACCCCCTCCTCTCCGTCTCTGATGACGTTATTGCTATGTAATATGGATTACTATCTTGTTCTACATTATCTATCTTTGACAGTCACATTTTGAATTCTTCAAATTCACAAACAGTGTCTGTTTTTCCACATCACTTCTGGTCACGTTTTCACGAAATTGTCGGCTTTTCAAATACAAGGTGAGTTTCAACTAGAGATGCACCGATCCACATTTTTCACATCTGATCCAATCCCGATTCTGATTAACTCAGTATCAACCGATACTTTTTCGATCGGATTCTGTTCAGGTATGTAACTCTGTATAATGAAACTTTTGCACCAAAACTATTCATCTGACATTGTGTGAGATAAACCCAATGAAAACACTTTTAAGCCTTACAATAGGGAACCCACTGACTTTCACAGCACACAGGACAGGAGGCAATTATACCACACACATGTCCTCCTTACTCATGGTGCAGCTGAAAAAACTAAAAAAGCGCTAAGCATGATGGGAAAGACAACACAGCACTCCCCTTAACCAATAAGAGAGTGGATTATAGCTGGAAAACAGATTTAGCTGGAAAACTTTTCCAGCTAAATCTGGAAAACTAAAAACAACAGTAGCTCATGGCTCACTGCTAAAGCTGGAAAACTAAAAAAACGCTAAGCATTATGGGAAAGACAACAAAATCCACTCTCTTATTGGTTAAGGGGAGTGGCTGTGTTGTGTTTCCCATCATGCTTAGCGCTTTTTTAGTTTTTTCAGCTTTAGCTGGACAAACTATTGGTTATAACTATTGGTTATAATGGGAAAGACAACAAAATCAACTCTCTTATTGGTTAAGGGGAGTGGCTGTGTTGTCTTTCCCATCATGCTTAGCGCTTTTTTAGTTTTTTCAGCTGCACCATGAGTAAGGAGGACATGTGTGTGGTATAATTGCCTCCTGTCCTGTGTGCTGTTAAAGTCAGTGGGTTCCCTTTTGTAAGGCTATAAGAGTGTTTCATTGGGTTTATCTCAAACAATGCAATCTAAAGAAGTGCAGTCACAGAATGTGATTGAACACAAATGCTCTTTGAAGCTGGATCGGAAAAGAATCGGCAGGTGTAATCTGATACTTAAATAATGCTGGTATCGGATACCGATATCGGATCGGTCCCATCCCTAGTTTCAACCCAGATTTTAAAGCTCTGGTCATCACGTAACAAATCTAGAATCGTGATTATCTCCTTGTACAGGTTGTAATTTTTAAATACAAGATTTGATGTGATTTACAGCATTGGCAACAGTGTTTTGAAGAGCAGCGGTGCAGGAGGAGCGCTCCTCCATTTGTCTCTGTGAGTTTTCCTCGCCCGGCCTAAATAATTACGTCATTGTTTTCAGAAAGAAGAACCACAAATAATAAAATATTTATTAATGTTCAGTCCAGAGGTCAAAGGTCACTCCAGCTAGTAATACAAGTGTGATCACGAAGCAGACAAAGACATGGTTTTACAGGGACTCTTGTCAAGTTGAACAGTCCACAATGGAGACAAGAACAAAGTAAAAAGCAGCAAACACACAGAGTCAGGCTGAACAAGTCACTGCAGTCACTCTCTCATTCATGTCACATCTTCATGTTGCTGCTTGAAAAGTCAGAGGAAAAACTTCCCATCAAAGCAGACTGGTAATTCACCAGTTTACAACAAGAAATCAAAGATGAAATTCTCTTCTTTGTTCTTTGAGGACTTACAGGACTCAGTTAGAAACAGTTTTCTTACTTTGTGTCTGAGGGTCCAGGTTCAGGACTGAAGTTTGGAGGTAAAGATTTGGACCGGTCACTCTTCATGGACAGACAGGTGGATCCTGGAGACTTTTCCTTCAGCCAACCTTCCATCTTCTGGTCTTCAGGTGGTCTGAGAGAGAAACCATTCAGACTCAGTTTCATGTGGTTCAACTTATAAAATCAATCATCAACACAAAAAAAACTTTAAAAAAGAAGCTGAAGAATCAGAACACAAACTCAGTTCTATTTACAAATAAATGTTTCAGGATCAATAATTAATGAGTTTAAAGTTTTATCAGATGATTAAGAAGTTAAAGTGTGACAGAGACAGCAGTCACTTTAATGCTGGACACTTTGAATAAAGCCCTTAGAAAATAAAGTGACATTCTGAACAAATTGAATTATTGTCTCATTCTACAGTTCATAAATAATAACAGAGATCATTTCAGAGATTTGACTGTAGAATATTAGTTTCATTAAATTATCAAACCTCCTCACTGTGTTCTGTACAGGAGACTTTTTATGAAGCTTTCGATCACAAACACACATTTTTATCAACTCATTTCACTTCAGTGTTGTTCAAAAACTCCCAAAGCTCATGTGTTTTGATTTGACCACTCTTCCACTGCAACATGTTTAATATTGATTTATTTTAAAGAACAGTCAGGTGAAACTGTGTGACTGCAGCAGAAGAAGAAGTTACTGTTCTAATGATATTTCAGCAGTTATTTCAACAAATAAACCATAATTATGTTAAATATTTTAATATAAACTCATTCATTCTAGTAATCTCCATTACTCTGCGTCTGTTTCTGAATATGTTGTATTCACCACTAGGTGGCACAGGTGACCAGGGTTGAGGTAGAAAGGGAGAAGAGGAAGAGATAATGATGATGATGTTGTACACCTGTTGTGCGGCCGTGGTGTAGTGGTAATGGCAGTCGACCCCTGATCGGAAGGTTGGAGGTTCGAATCCCGCATCCGCCCACCATGTGTCGTTGTGTCCCTGGGCAAGACACTTAACCCCGAGTTGCTCCTGGTAGGTCTGGATGGCGCCTTGCAAGGCAGGCTACCACTACCGGTGTATGAATGTCTGAATGAATGGGTGGATGGCTGGTATTGTAAAGCGCTTTGGGGCTCCTCACAGGGGGCTAGAAAGCGCTATATAAATAAGCTCCATTTACCAAGCTCCATTATATAAAACTAGCTGTTTTGATGTACTGCTAAGAAAAATGGAGGAAGACACTGTTGAAAAGTACTACTGACTGAGGTCCTGGTTCGTCCTAAAAGAACAAACATAACAAGTGGCGATGATGACGTCTGTACCTATGCCTGCACCGTTCCTGCTCTGCAGTGGAGAACCTACAGTTTCATGTTCTACTTGGCAGATGATGTTTGCTACTGGAAATGCTTGGCCTGATGCTAGACACCGTGTTCTGCTGATTCATGCAATTGGATAAGAGGGACAACGTTTGTTTTACACCTTGCCCAACACTGGCACTACATATGATGAGGCGATGATGGCGTTGGAATTACAATTTGCACCGAAGGTGAATGTGGTCATGGCAAGACACCATTTTCGACAGAGAACACATAGGGCTGATGAGACAGTGCCGCAATACATGACTGCTTTCCGTGAGTTGGCTGTCACGTGTGCTTATGGGACTATAAAAGACAAAATACTACAAGGCCAGCTTATCGAGAGAGCTTATGCGCCGGAGGTTAGAGACATACTTTTATTGAAACCTTCACTTAAATTGGACACTGCTATTACACTGGCGTGTCAAGTGAAACACTCTTCAATCATCCAAACTTCTCGGGAGAGCTGCTGCGGTTCACACGATTTCCCAGCGTGGATTTT